>KK902118.1:0-54791 GCA_000696445.1 Aquilaria agallochum | reverse complement strand
GTACTCCCGATCCCCGAACTCTCGCAGACCAATTTTAAGGTGACCAATCGACCTAAGAAAACTGATTGGTGGCGACTCCAGAAAAACCGACGTTGCCACACTTGGCTACCATAAAACAGCTACCCTAATAAAAGTGAAAATATGGCCTAATGTAGATTTTTTACCATCAAGATTACTCGTCATATCTGCATTAGTAAAGCCTTCCAAGTTAGGTTTAGCACTACTAAAGCTCAACCATAATTTTGAAGTACCTCTAAAATATCTAGAAATCTACTTCACTACTTCCTGGTGAGACTTTCCAGGATTATATAGAAACTGACGAAACAATCTGACTAAAACCCATGGTGTAAATCAAAGAACCAACCATGGAGGAGTAAGGAATAACTGAGGTATCTTCCTCTTTCTTCTGCTATAATTGGGCACAACTTCTTACTCAACTTGAAGTGATTCGCAAATTGCGTGCTAACTGGCTTAACATCTCTCATGTTGAACTTTTCAAGGACTCATTCAACATAATTCTACTGTGACAAACATAGCTTTCCAGCTTTCTTATTATGAACAATTCCCATGCCCAGAATTTGTTTTGCTAGCCTTAAATCTTTCATGTTAAAGGACATAGACAATTCTTCTTTCAACCTACGAATTATCAAATCATCTTATCCAACAATAAGCATATCATTAACATAAAGTAAAAGAATAATGAAGTTACTATTAAGAAATTTTCTGACATAGATACAAGAATCTACATCAGTTTTTTTATAGTCTTGACCAACCATAAAATAATCAAACTTGTGGTACAACTATCTAGGTGTCTGCTTCAAGCTTTAAAGGTTCTTCTTCAACCTACAGACCATGTGCTCCTTCCTTTTCACTTCAAATCATTCAAGTTAAACCATGTAAATCTCTTCATTCAAATTGCTATGTAAAAATGCAGTGTTTGCATCTAACTACTTGAGCTCAAGATTTAGACTAGCTGCTAGTCCAAGTATAACCCGAATAAAACACATCTTCATCATAGGGGAAAAGATCCCATCAAAGTCAACTCCCTTCTTCTGATGGAAGCCATTCACCACCAAATAAGCTGTATACTTTACCAGCTTATCATCATCTTTCTTCAACTTGAACACCCACTTGTTCTGCAATGCTCTTCTATTCTCAGGTAGATCTACTAACTCATATGTGTTGTTCTTCTGAACATAATTCATTTCATCTTCCATTGCTGTGATCCACTAGTCCAAATTTGCACAAGATTGTACATCTAGGGAGCTCTCAGGCTCCCCCAGATCAACAAGTATGACATAATAAGAACTAGGATACTTGGTAGATAGATGATGCTATCTAGTAAATCTCATTGACTAAAACTTTACCTCTTCTAGTGGAGGGGGTTGCTCCCACTGCTCAAGATGACTATCATGCTTAACTACATCACATCAACGTGTTTATCTGCTTCTCTGATTTTTTTTTGTTTCCTTCTATTCATTGTTTCTCTAATCTCGACTGGCCACAATAAGAATGCCCACGAATACATCAATTTTGTTCTTTACATCTCAGATCTCATTGTCACCAGAATGTTTATGAGCCCATTTTTTTTTTTTTGTCTAATTTGAGGTTTTATGCAAACTAGCGTGAGTGCAAGCAACTATTGGATGGAAAGAGGTGGGGAGAGGAGATTAGGGTTAGGAGATCAAAGCAACACTAAGGAGTTTATGGCAGCAAGAACAATGGGTGATGGGTGATCGAATGGTGAGATTATGGAAAAGTGATTGGAGCATAAAGGAGGCCAAGGCAACAAGTGGCGAGGATGATGGGCAACAAGGCAATCAGATGGTGAGTTTGAGATCAGAAAGAGTTTGAGGTGGAGGGATGAAGCTACGGAAAGAGGGGATAGAGGTGACGGAAGGAGTAGCAGATCAAGGTAAGGGAAAAAGAAAGGAGGCCGCTGCATGAGGCCTGCAAAAGGACAAGTTGGGGGAGGGGAAACAAGGAATCGATGGAATGGGCAGACAATGTTAGGTGGGGATGGTGGCAGCTAATGTAGTTTCTGGTGGTTGCTGAACAACGTGGGTCAATAGTGGCAAACGGGGAAAGAGAAAGAAGGACTACAAGTAAAATTGTCCAAAAAATAAATTAGTTGAAAACTTGGTACTGTCCCACGTAAAATAATATTTTAAATGTTAATTAATTATTAAAAAACCAAGTAACTTGAGGTTCCTATAATATAGTTACCAAATAGTTTGAACTAAAATTCCTAAAGCTTTTGTCAAATAATATGAACTAAAAAAAATAAGAGGGAAAATGTAGATTTCTAAAGCTTTGGCTGTAACTATAAACCAGACAAAATTTAAAGTGGCTCACTGTAATTTTAACTAATGATTAACCGATGATGTCGTTAAAAAAGGGGGTTAGTGTAGGTTTCCAAACCTTAGGGGCAAGTGTAATATCAATAAAGTTCAAGGGTAACTATAAAAAAAACTTTTTCTTTTTTGCTTTTTTTAACTTCATCAAATATTTCTACATATATCTAAAACCACTTGTACTAATACCCCCCAAAAAACCAGTTGTACTTATTGATTGCTTTTATTTGCACCCACAGGGACGGATTTAAAAAGCTTTGACTCTGGACTTATGAAAGTAAAATCACATTTAATTGTGTAATTAATTTTAGGGTTTCTTTTCAAATAGTGTGCTAAGTTAACTTCAATCTCAATCAAATCTTAATTCATTTATGGATATCATAACTTTAACTTTTTACTTAGTGGGATCTTTTACTAAATTTATATTACTCTTTTAAAAGCTTAATATTTATAAATTAGAAAATTTTAGTGGGTCCATGGAAATTTCAAATATTTATTTTTGATTAAGACTCAAGCTTGTTGTATAGTCATTTGAAAATAGAAAAATAAGAAAATATTTAATAAAGTCTACAACAAGCATGCATGATAAGCGTAATATTGATATCGCAAAAATAAACGCATGGCAATTAATTATATTTAATGTTGAAAGAATTGAATGCGTCCCGATAAATTATTTACACAATATTGCAATAATAAAATTATATTTTTTTCATTATATGTAGTAAAAAATATTATATATTCCATAAATATTTGATTAATATGTTTTGATGAGTACAAGTACAATAAATAAATTATGTTATTACTTTTTTTGAGAACTTGAAATTTTAATCACATGTAGTACAAGCATGTATGATTATGGTTTAGTTTTGCATTGTGATGCATATGAAAAAGTAATTGTCAAACATAGGTTTTTGACACGGCAATTAAAACGCAATGATTAACCCAACAATATTGTTTGGAAAAATTTAAAATGAAAAGGGTGGTTGATTGTTTTTTATGTGCAAAATGTATAAAAAGTACATGAAATAGTAGTAGTAGTAATAAATATTTTAATAGTGTCGGCTATCACCGATAAAATATTCCTAGGAGAAAATGACTTTATTAGCATTGGCTGTATTTATGGGATTTAGTATTTTAAAATTTAATATTTTTAAAAAAAAAATTCCATTAGACGGGTATAGAACTAGTTTCATACATATGTATCATTAGAATTGTACATTTTTTGTCAATTTTTTTTATCCAATAGGGTAAAGAGAAATTTAGGATTTTCTTAGGGCTAAGGTACAAATTCGACAAACTCATGTATAAACATTGGAAAATGTCACATGTTTTGGGAACAAAAAAGTTAGAAAATGTGGGGCTGAGTACATAAGTTACATGCTGTAAGAATTTAGCCTCGAGCCATCCATACGTGATGATCGGTTACACTTGGCTTTATGAAAATACCAAAGATTCCCATAGGGCGGAGCTCCATTTACAAAACCACAAAATTGGCTTATTTCTACTGGAATTTGTTCGACTGGCCCGTGACGGGAATTGCTAGAACCATATTTCTGGCAAACGTTGTTCTGTCTGTAAAAGACACGAACAATTTGGTCTCTCTTCGATGAGTTCAGAGACACTGAGGACACGAATCTTTTTCACAATGATCATGGCCGGTTAACCTCTCAATATAAACTACTTTTACCTTTTAATCCATTGCTAAAAAGCAGCTGACAATTATTAAGCGGTTGGAACCTCTTTCAATCCATTCTTCCCTTGCAATCCGTTGCCATAACTCCAACAAGAAGACGGCTCGGTCCAAGAAGAAAATAAAGCTAAGAAGCAAACTTCATCCTTAGCAAGCTCTACTTATTCACATATGGCGGCATCATTGTTCACGCTCATGAAGTTGTTCGTGGTTGTTCTCCTTCTTCTCGGGATTTGGTCTGAAGGTTAGTTATATCTTCTTCTTCTTCTTCTTGTTTTTTTTTTAAAATTTTTTTATGAAAGGGCATGGCCGTTTCCCTCACCATTGGAGACGGCCAATTCTGATGGCTAACCACTCGAAAATGTCTGCCCGATAAACATTCGCCGAAAAATACAATTTCGATGGTCGAAAGTCGGAACTTCC
Source organism: Aquilaria agallochum (assembly GCA_000696445.1). Taxonomy (NCBI): domain Eukaryota; kingdom Viridiplantae; phylum Streptophyta; class Magnoliopsida; order Malvales; family Thymelaeaceae; genus Aquilaria; species Aquilaria agallochum. The sequence continues at coordinate 50,324 of KK902118.1, read as the reverse complement.
GACGGTGCCGTCAGGACAATGGCCATAAAAAAGGTTTCACGCGCTGGTTGGAATGACAGTTTACCGACAGCTGACTGTTGAAAAAGTGGCCGGACAGCTTCCGATAGCCGGATGCCAGAAAAGTGGCAGGTCGACTTTCAACGGCAAGACGATGGAAAGGTGGCCAGCCGTCTTCCGACATCAAGTCGCCAGAAAGGTGGCCGGCCGTTTCACTACAGCAAGCCAACGGGACTTAAAAAACAGTTAATTGGAGAAAATGATTTTAGCTCGATTTTACTTCACTATTATAATTGCAAAACTTATTTCTTCCGCATCTATTTCCAAAAATTAGTTGAGCATCAAGAAAAGACCATACCATGAGCGAATGCTCATTGTACTCTATTTCCAACAACTGAAATACCCTAGAAATTGGCAACAAAGTCCTAAAGAACATAAATTGAACTAGCCATTTGCATCTAGCTGCCGAAACATAAGAATAAAATTTATATGTCATATAAAAGCGCACAAAAACCCATATCATTTGAAATAATATATATCATATCCCTAAAACTAACCCATTGGGCCCAACTAATTAAGCCGAAGTAACACAACCCTAACCTAACCCTAGCTATTTATACACTATATACCCTCTTCCCTCCACCCTCCTCTTCCTTCTGCAGCCCTTCTCTGCCTCGTCCCTCCACCTCGTCATTTGTTAACCCAGCTGCCTCCTCCTAGTTGTCTGCATTGCTCCTTCACCTGGTTATCATCGTCACCCCTTCACCTGGCCATGCTCAACACTCGCCCTTTGTCCACCTCGGGCAGATGAAGCAGCGGATTAGTTGCTGGAAGAAATGGCAGATGAAGTGGTGAACTAGGTGTGCAAATCTCGCCTTGCGGTTCTCTTCTCTCCTCCCCCGGCCTTGCAGTTCTCTTCTCACCTCCAAGGCCATTCACCTCCCTCACCTGTCTTACCACCATTCCCATCCCCCTCCATCGTTCTCCAACCATCTCGCCGTTCATCCGCCATTCGCCGTTCGCCTTTCTTGGCTGTCTGCCTGACTCGTCTGTGCGTCACTATTCAAAGTTCGCCAACGCCGTTCTCGATGTCGGTGAAGATTTGATTTCTCAAATGTTTGAATTGTTATGAAGATTTGATGAATATGGGATTATTGTGTGGATCTAATGAAATTTAAAATTTCTAATGTATTTTTTTTATCGATTTGGATTGTTTTGCCGTGCTGATGAATATTTTGAATATCTAAAGAATTTTGTATTTTTTAAAATTTGAAATTAGGATAATTTTTTTATTTTATGAATCTTGTAAATGTTGTGATCTTGTGTTTATGTGGGTTTATTATGTATTTTTTTTATTTTCAATTGTTGTTAATTTTTTTATTTTTCAATAAATAGAAAATATAGTTTTAGTGAATATATTTTCATAATAATATAAAATATAATTTTGTGATTTTATGAATCTTGTGAATATTGTAATCTTGTGTTTATGTGGGTTTATTATGTATTTTTTTATTTTCAATTGTTGTTAATTTTTTTTATTTTTCAATACAAAGAAAATATAGTTTTAGTGAATATATTTTTGTAATAATATAAAATATAATTTTGTGATTTTAAATTTTGTAATACTATAAAATAGAAGCTTTGTAAATATAAACTAATAAATATATTTTTAGTAAATATAAAATATAATTTTGGTAATATATAACATATATTATCAGGTTATATTTATTTTTTTCTACTTTTTTAACAATAGTTTCCAATAGCTCATCCTGTTGGTAATTTACTAGCGGCTTAACCCATTGGTAATTTATTAATAGCCTAATACGTTGGTAATCTACCAACGGCTTAGGTTATTGGTAAGTTACCAACCGCTTAGACAATTGGTAATTACCAATGCTTACATGCTAGTAAAACCTTAGTCCGTTGGAAAACCAGTCTGGTCTACGATCATTGGTAATTACCAATGGCCAAATTACGTGCTTGTATAGAAAATTACTAACTGTTTAAGTTTTGACCATTGATAATATGGTTTTCAATGATCAATTTACCAATGAGCTGCTTCCAACAGCTATACTTTGGTAATTTTAAATTTTCCAGCGCGTACATGTCGGTAATGACCATTGGAAAAACTAGTTTTTTTAGTAGTGGATTGGAGATCTCCCAATGGCCTGGCTGTTAGAAACTGTGCCTTTGGAAAATAAGCATTTTCTAGTACTGATTTTTTGGTAAACTCCAATTATCATCTCCAAACTATATTTCATGTTGCTTAATCATCCTTAAACTATATCCCATATGACTTTGAAAGTTCGCATGGTTGCTAATGTAACATCACCTTTCCATCCACCCCTAATGGTGTGATGAATGATAGGACAAAACAGTAATAATTAAATAATTTGAGGAAGATTAGTGCAACATTTGATAATTTCAGGATGATTAAGTAATATAGGATATAGTTTATGTACAATAGGTGAAATATACCCTTTTTATCAGCAAGGATGAATATATTCATTATAGGGCTGCAAGAAGCTGGAGAAAATCGGCTTATGACATCTACAATATAGCATATTGAATCTCTACAGTATGTTTCGTAGTTGTATTCTCTAGAATTATTAGAAATTTACGTTTTCAGTCGCATATTTCTTAGAGTAGTTCTTTCGGGCCAGCCCTTAATTACCATAATATAATCTCAAACAGTTTTAAAGTATATAAATGTATCATATTTTCAGAAACATTGGTGACAGCAAAGCGATTTGGATCACCGAGCCTTAGCCTGACTCCGTCACCGACTCCGATTTCCAGTCGATATAGGGGTCCGAGTACTAGATGCAAATGGGAGGAACCTTACGATACCGATGATGAAAATGATTTTTGTACGGAATACGAATGTGAAGGGTATTGTAGTGGAATCCTCTTGTATAAGGACATTTTGGTCGACCCAGAAAAGTCCTACTCCATTCAAGATGAAGATGGTGATGTGTGTTGTTGTATTGAGTAATTGAGGTAGTGTTTGATTGTGAAAATGTTTTCTTTTTCTAATTTTTTGATAAAATTTTAGGTGTATAGTTCAGTTTAAGGATGTGGAAAACCTTGTCTTTTAAGTTTTAAAAAACTCGTTTATTAAAATAAAAAATATTTTAAAAATGTTTTTTTGTTTTATAGCATCGATTTTTCAAAGTTTAAAAAATAATGCTTTCCATATCCTTGAACACCCAAACTTTTATCAAAAACTTAAAAAATAAAAAATAGGAAAATTTTTCACATCCAAACACTACCTAAATTTCGAAATAATTGTGACTTAGTTCTCCCATGTGTCGAGGTCTGCTATACCGTCTAGTTTGGTCATTTGTGTAACTTGTTTTAAATGGCCAATAAAAATTATTAAAATGGCCTCTCGAGGTCATGTAAAATAAGGTGGGATTGAACAATAAACGCACATGTATCTTTGTGTGAGCGTGTATTGTTATTGTATAAGTACGTATTAATGTATCACATGAGGTGCTTTTGCACTTGGCTAGCTTTGATGAATAAAAGTTTACTACTTAAGCTCGAAACTGCTTTCCGTTTTCTAGAATTTTTTGAGTCTGATATTTTGAAACCGGTAGAGGCACATGTATAAATTTTGAGGGGTGGCCGTAGCGAAAGACAATGTTAAGGAGCACGTGATTCGAAAACGGAAAAATTTAAACAAAAAACATAATAGGTATTATTATTTGAATTTTGTTAATTTATTAAAATGAAGTTTATGTGCCCTGCGCATTGTAGGAATTCAATTTATGGTAGTGTTTAATGTAAATATAATAAAATAGTCATTAAATAATAAAGTTTGGGGATGAAGAAAGGAAACATTAAAGTTCTAATAATTAAAAGTGAGGTTAATCATTGATGAAAATAATTTTTTTATAAAATAAAAAAAACTGAGATTTGCAATTCACCTTAAATCATGGTCTAATCTCTATAGAATAAAGTTTTAGGATTGATATGGAAAAGAACATGGTTTTTAGCAATTAAAAATGGGGTTTGACCATTTTAAAAAACTCAATAGCCCAAGGATCAAACTGGATTTAAGCAAAAAAAATGTGAAACAAATAGAAATCAGAAAAATTCCTTGTAATTATTATCTTTGGCAGCTATAGTCCCCAAACATGTGGATTTTTAGACCCTACCATTGGCCCTCCGCTGTCTCTCAAGGCTTGATCATCAAATGGAATAGTTTAGAGACCAAAGTGGAAGAAGGAAAATCTGTTGGGGCTAAAAAAGAGGTTATACCTTTAGCAAGAAAAAGTAAAAAAGAAAAGAAAAGAAAATTAACCCAAGTTGGTTTAATATATAGTTATAACAAGTTGGTTTAATGTAAACATATCAAAATAATCATTAAATAATAAAATTTAGGGGCAAAGAGATGAAATATTAGAGTTCTAACAATTAAAAATATGTTTAACTGTTGATGCAAGAAAAATTTTCCATGAAAATAAAAAATCTATTATAGAAATAACCGTCTTAGAACATAATGACCATAGTGGCTAAAGTTTTTTTAGAAGATAAAAATGACCTTTCTAAAAAAAGGCAATATATAGCAAACAAAAAAGACTAGAGTTATTAAGTTTAACATCAACTTAATAGAAGGAAATAAAAAAAAAAAAGGAAAAGGACCAAAATGACAAATACTTAGAATTTAGGGATTGAACTGAAAAAATTGATCGCTTAAGGGCTAAAAATAGCAATCAAGCCAAAAAAAACAAAACATAGTGACACTGTTCATAAACAGTGCTAACCATGCAGCTCCTTGCAATTTTTCTCTTTGTCAACCACTTTCCTGGGATGCCCTAACATCCTCCATGCTAAAGGCCCAAAAAAGGCATAGTTTAACTTAACAATTAGTGTTGAGTGACGCCCATGGAGCTGCACCAATAGTTATGTTCATCATGGTCATTGCATAGATTGGTGGAAGCATAGTTACCCACACTTAGTCACAAAATAATTTGTGTTGGTTTCATATTTTGAAAATTTTCAAAGTCTATGGATGAAAGTGTAGCATCGTGGAAAGATGGAGCATCCTTTATGTGACATAATTGAAAAATATGCTTTTAGCCCTTTAATTTTGGTCTCCAGCAATAGCACTAGCAGTTCTCAAACTTTCAAATTTTCTGATCCTATCATCATCCTCTTTTTGTCCCCACTCTAAAATTGAGGCATGATTGTGAAATGGAAAAGTACAGGGACCAAAAGGGATGAAAAAAAATATTCATGGACCGGAAATGTGGTTTGTCCCTCACCAAGGAAAACACAAAAGAAATGCGGCACGCTCCTAAGCCTCCTGTGGTAAAGAATAAGAGTGGGCCGAGAGCGAGTGGGGTCTGATAGAAAAGTGGGCTGAATTTGGCCCAAAAACTTGTTTCTATTCATCTACGGCAAATTTGTTATCTTTATAAAAGAGTTATAATATAATTTGTGAAAAATTCTGAATGGTAACGACTGAGTGGCTGTAGAAAAAAAGTTTCCGGTCTTACTTACCTTCTTAACAGCCAATAGGCGTTGGATTGATGAGGATGATAATGGAGACTCGACAATAGGTTGGAAATAGAGAACAATATAAGGTTTTACAGAATTGACATTAGAATATTACTCCTCTGCACTATATTATTTGAAACATTTGATTTTTTTAAATAATTTAATTTAAATTTATTTATATTAGTGTTTATTAGAAAATATTTTAAAAAATATATTCAGAAACTATAAGTCTTTATTTATCAGTTATATATAAAAGTTTTTCATTTATATACTAAAAATGTTAAAAATAAAAAATCGTAGTTTAATTACTGAATAGTAGATGTTACAAAGAACTTGGAACGAAAGAAGTAGTGTAAAAAGTATTTGTCCTCGATTGTGCCTTTAGTGAATTTCTATGGATTTTTTTTTTTGTTCAAATTAGGAAATATCAAAAAGAATAACAAGTATAGAAAATCTTTATAAAAAAAAAGAATAGAAATTGATGACTTGAACATAAAGATATAATAATAACACCACAAGATGGTAAAAAATGTAAAAGAAGATCACAAAAACACTAATATTTAAAATGCAGTTGTGTAACACAAAACTAATAAATATTTTTTTCTGTATTGAAATTGCAATATATAGATAATCACTATGTATTAAAATAAACATTCTAAATATACTATTAATAATTCCAAACAAAATGGCTTAAGATCTGTGGGCGTGGGCGGTGTTAACATTTTACTAATAAAATAAGAGGCAAAAATATTCTGAAAGAAATTAAAATTACATTTATAGATTTTTACAGTTTAGGCCACTATGCATTATAAATATACACCCAGTGACCATATGTGTTATTAGTGTTCCACCGGAGAAAAACTGAAAAAACAAAAAAAGTGTTTAAGAGACATATAGTGATTTGTTGCCACAAATCCTAAAAGCAAGTTTTAATCTTAAAGTGTTGATAAAAGTTCTAAAAATCTAAACACTTATTACTGTTAGTCATAAATCCTTCAAAGTATTTGTAGAAGTACTAAAACATTCAATACTTGATAGTACTTTGCAACCTGTAGGCCAGTTGATAGGAACACCATACCGCATTACAGCCTACCCGAGGTACGCTACCCCCACTCCCCTTCATCCCTTATGCATATACTAAATACCTATGTGTATACTTTGCTTCTAAGTACCAAAAAAGAAGTACTTGATAGTATATTGATATCATATTGGTTTAAGGCTCTTTGTTAGTTCTTTGGGGCATTCTAATGGGTACTGCTCACTATTAATAACTAAGTTCAAGACAGAAGTAAAACACATAGCTACAGGATTTTGATACGAAAAAGTGAGAGTTTCTCCTCTTAGAAAATATGTCATTAAGCATATAAGAACGCTCCTTGTGGAAATTTTGAGGTATGATATGCTAATCATACACTCTTTTGTACACTTCTCAGGCGAATATTGACTAAAATATCAGTAGTTTTCCCCAGACATACAACTTTAGGGCCCTTGAAATTGTCTTTGCAGGTCTAGCACCATCTCTAATGTAACGACCCAAGTACAGAAACGATTAATGAAACACTTGCTCACTCCACATAAGAGGAAAAAGATGAGCGTTAGGTACTTATATTCTGGCACTATAGCATATATATCCAAATAAGACTTTCCATAATTCACCCATGTGGGATATGAGGGTGTTACAAACTGTTCTTCTTATGTACCCAATGTTTCGTTGGGGTATCCCGAGTTACATGGTCTTCTGGACCAGAATCAGCCCTAATAGATGATACATGTGCACACCCACATCATCGTGGTCCTAGGTCAACTCTGATATCATCTATAGCAACCCAAGTTCATAATCGATTAACGAAACACCTGCCCACATTGCATAAGCTATCCTTTGAAAAAGGATAAGCGTTAATTGCTTATGTTCTGAAACTGGAACCTATATATCCACATAAGGTTTTTCACAATTTACCCATGTGGGATATGGAGGTGTTACAAAACATGATGAACAATAATGAGTTTTACCATGAAATTCAGACTCCTTACCTCAAGAATAAAACCTAAAATTCATGCTACAAAGCTTCATAAATTTTTTATTTCCTTCATTTAGCCTCGTAGTTGAGCTAGAAAATATTTCCTATTTGGCTAGTTGGGGCATCAGGTCGGAGAAGTTGGCAGAGCTAGCTTCTTTGGGTACCAATTTGGAAGATAATGAATAACAACTTATCATTCAAGATATCAACTTGCAACATTGTTAGGCTTTGAGCAATTTAGCCCAAATTCTTCTCATATTGCCAACTTGCATCCAAATGTCTTCAAAGTGCTTGAATAGACTTTTTTCTACCAAATTTACTTAAGGGAAATTTTTTAACATTTTTTACCTAGTAAAAATTACCAAAATAACCTTTTAGCCAACTTTTGCCTAAATGACCAATTTTGCCTTTTTAAGCTACTAGATTATCTAATACTGAGACTTGATGTGCCAATAAGTTATCTAAACATATAAAATTAATAAAATAATTGTTTTACCTAGGTAAACGAGCTTTAGGTCATGGAGAGCCGTTACAGCCACCATTCATTTTCTACCTAATGGGTTGAGTGCTAAGGTTTATTCTAAGTTTATGTTTGATGACACTAGGACTGACCCCAGACATATCCATGGGAGAGAAAGCAAAAAATAAACATTGAATCATAAGTGATCACTGAGTAAGGACTTTACCTCTAGTGGAAGCATAATGCAAATTTTTGTAGCGTGCCCAAGTTTGAGCTCCACTTTTTCGGTATCCTTAGTCTTACCTCTATTGTTTGTTGTCTTCTCCTTTATGTGATCAAAATTTGCCTCTTTGAACATACCATTTCTTTGTCATCCTTTAGAGTGAAAACTCCCTCAGCCTTTTCTCGATCCACATGTACACATGCATCTCTTTCATAGGTACTAAACATAAAAGTAAAATTTCTCACATTAGGGCGGATGTGCAATATATCATGTGTTCTTTTTGCCAAATAGAGTGTTGTATGGAGTGTAAGCATCTATTACATTTGACAACACATCTAGTTATAATAGACGCACACGCCTCACACCCATCATCAACTAGCATTCAAAATATTGTCAGGGGTAATTTAACCCACCCTAGTATGGGGAGTTTTTCCGGTCTTATCCTAAACATAGGACTGGCCACTGATTTTTACTGGACAGTTAGGATGCCCATCTCTAAGAATATTCTGGCGAATAGTATATCATTGTTTAAGCTGCTATTAGAAAGAACCGTCCTAATTCCTCACCTAAAAATCCTAGCTGAAATAATCGGAGGATCATTATAGGGTAGGCTTAGGACAGCTCAGTTGGTTTCACCAAATTCACCAAAGGCATATGTACTCAAGCTAGCTCAGCTCCCTATTCATTTTACCTTCCCATACTGGGGAATTCCCCCAGTTGCATAAACATAAATGATGCCAACCCTACCATGAAACTTTGGTGAAAATGGAAAATCTTGCTCAAAGGCTTGACTAGCTGTAATTGGATGTGCCATTTAGGAAAAATGGCATTTTGGCGGGCTTTGGTCACCATTTTCATGATGTTGACAATAGAGGCCTACAATAGTCTTTTTCATCACTTCTATAGTCGATGCCGTTTTGATAGTGGACTAACTCAGATAGTAACCCTTAGAAGGCTGCCTTAGGAAGAGTTCGTACGGAATTGTGGATGTGTTATGGCCGACCCGCAAAAGTAAAGAATGAAGAGTGGATAAGGGGAAGCCCTGGGGTGTTTCTGGATGGAGTCTCCAATGTTTAAGTTAGTTTTTTTGTGTATCTGTGCGGTAAGCATAGTGATTGAGTGACCCTACCTCTAAGATGGTCGGATATAGCAGTCTTAGGAAGAGATCATGAGTGTTGGTCGGCTTATTATGTGTTCCCCATCATGTTAATTATGCTAGTATAGTTTATGCATACGGGACATGTGGCAACTTTTCACCAACTACCTGTATGAAACTAAAGCGGCCTTCCTGGTACCTCAAATTGGTCCGAGGTGTTAGGTTCTCGGGAATTCGTGGTGATACGCCTTTGGGCAGTTCTATCCTGAAAAGCTCCTTCTTGGGATTAGGGTGCTTTACCCGTTAGCTTGCCCCTAAGGTTCCTGAAGTTACTTCACCTCAAAGGATGTCCAAGGTGCCTTTTTGGCCACAGGGACTCTAGTATTAGATATATCAACATTTTCATTAATAAATTTTTTAATTGTTGATCGAAAAAAAGATTCATTCACTACACATTTTTAAACTATACAAATGCCCACTAAGTTTTGGAAAGTGATAGTTTAGCCGTCATTATGTCGAAAATTTTAAAAAAGTGATAATATCTTAAATAAATATATCTAAAAAATATTTTGAAAATTGTATACGAAAAACTAAAAGCAAATACACAAAGAATGAAAAAGAACACTATCCCCCCCTAAAAAAAGCCCCAAAATATTTGTAGTAAAGATTCTTTAGGAAAAAAAACCTAAACGCTTTTTTGTGGAATATAGTAGAACATGAAACAATTTAGTAGTGGATTGCATTATTAATACATAAGTGAAAATTACAAATTCCTTAAACGTATAAACTAAATGTAATCATTCATGAAATTAGCACTGAATAACACATAATAGGTGATGACCTACCTCCACATACCCGATTTGACTAGAAAAGTCAACAATCCAAATTTAACTATATCCAACCCAAAGAACCCAAAAACAAATTACCTAAATATGAAATGGCCCAACCTGAATTCATCCAAACTTGAATAACTCAAACCTGAAATGATCGATAGTTGAAATAATGTAATGGCTAAACTTGAAAAAACCCGACTCTAACCCAAATTGACATAAAATGTATATTTCCATAGATTTAGAAAAATATTATTTTTTATATATTGGCTATTTATCTAAATTGTACGTCAATTATGATCACTCACTTTAAGAAGCTAAAACTACACTTTAAAAATATATATATATTTTTAGGGGTCTTATGAGATTTGGAAAATAAATCAACAAAATAACATGTTTTGTTTTGTTTTGTGGTCTTTTAGGATTTTAGGTAAATTGAGATACCAGAGAGGAATTCTCAAATTTCATGAAAACAAGTTGAACATTTCATATTTACATGAGAATAAAAGCAAATCACTTGACTTCCTCAACATCAATCCATGAACTCTTATAAAAAAGAACTTCACGTCCTTAAAAAGCCTGAGCCAACTAAGTTCTCCAACCTTTCACAATACATCATCAAGATAATCAAATTGAACAAGCAAGTTCAGTTTTGATTAAACTAATTTGTTGGTGGCGGACAACAAACACTTTTACCATCCATATCTTTAATTTTACCCATTTATAATAATTTCAATGTTTTTAGAATATTTATAAAATCATTTTCTATTTAAAAAAATTACTTTACATTTATATAGATGAAAAACCAATAATTTGAGGTGCCTATTAACTGTAAAATAAATTATCAAACTTATAGTGAAGAATATTTTGTCCAAGAGAAATGAAAAATTTTTATAGCTAAATGACACAACAACATTTTCAAAGAAAGTATCCACAGATTTCACGAATTTCAAAAGCAAATGCATTATGCTTGTAAATTTTGCTAGCAAGTAAGGTGAGAGGTAGATGGCCTAAAATGAAGAAAGTAAAACTGGGAAAGAAACAAAAAGCTACTTGAATGGTCTTATCCAAACTGCCATTCATTTTCCATCTATTCTTTTCTTTTAGCAAGTTATTAGAGATAAAGTGTATATGCATAGAAAGCAAAGAACGAAATAACCTTGAAACCTTGCACTTTGTGTACTTCTTCTTTGCTTTGTAGAAGTCGCCATGCCTAGGCTAGGGATGGAAAAGCCGAAGTGTTAGCGCTTGGCGTTTTACGCCTAGAGCTCGTCAAAGCGTGTTTTAATAACGTTGGATGAATAACGAAAGGAGCCAGTTTATGCAAGGAAGTTTGTGGGCAAAGATCATTAGCTTCTACCTGTTTCAATCAAATGGTTGGCTCCAACGCAAAATAGACAACAAAAACGTGACAAATTTCTTGGTTTCCTTCTGCCTGCTTAAAATACAGTTGTATCACCTCAAGGGTAACTATTAGCCTATGAAATTAAAACCAATTTTTTTATGCCTTCCTCATTTGTGCCCTACCTTATGTGCATCATATTGGTGGAAAGACAAATATGCCCTTATTTAAAAACAAAATCTCTGTCATATCCTATCTCGCCTCCCTCACTCAGCCAATGCCACAACCATTGCCAGGGAGTTCAGACCAACACCACGATCCTACCTCGCCATAGTTGTCAGCCCCATACGTTCCTACATGTCGACCATTGTTCTCAGGCTTGAGTCATTCATAGGTGTTCCCATATGTTCCACTTTCCATGATCTAAGTTTCATTCCACAATCCGACATTGCCATATCACCATTTGCCCACTTGTAAGTTGCCTGAGCCAGTGCCACCAAAGTCCAGCCATCTGATCGCAGAGGCTGAACCAGGATTTTTTGTTCGAGTGGGCGAACCTGAAGGAAAAGGACGGCATCGTGATGAGGCAAAGCTGGAGATTGAGACTAAGTCATACTAATTCAAAGATAAGGGAGCAACTCGTACAAGTTTAAAAAGTTAGAGGACTAATGTTGCATTTAGGCCATGTTTCATTTTGTCCCTACTTTCTTTAGAGCCTACCTCATTGCCCTCTCCCCCATTTTTATATTCTTCCATCATTTTTTAGGGCCAAGAATTCATATTCAAACCTTAATTTCTCTTATATTAAGCAATTAAGTACCAATTATCTAAAGTTTTCCAAAATTTAGGAGGGGTAGGCAGCAGCATCCCTTGCTCTAATGATGGTCTGCCACTGTGAGCTGATCGTCTAATTGCCGTTGCTGTGCATGGACTTGGACATGAACCTGTTTTCTCACCCGTCTAACTTGTGCCAGACCCATTCAACGAAAGCAAACCTAGACCAGTTTTGGTGCAAACTCACCTGGAAACCTTTTGTCTTTTTTCCCTTTATGTTTGATTTACTAACTTTTGTACAAACATTTAATCACATATGTACAGATGAGTAAACTCATTTGCACAAATAATATCACATATATTATTTTTGTATAGACAAAATTTTATTCACTTTTACATATAAAGCTTGCATTTTTCTACATATGTTTATATGCAAAAGTTTTTTGTACACTTGTCCCACATAATTTATACAAATCCCTGATACCAAATATATATCTTAGTTGTTTGATTTATACATCAAGTTCATACATATCTAACATCTGATTTGTACATATTATTACAGTGTTACTATTAATTGAATTTTTTCCTAATTTTTATTTCATTTAAAAATATGAATTTATTCATAAATTATATAAAAATATAAATAGTGTATGCTCAAATGAATTTATATTTGCACAAACATAAGTCAAATTATATGCACAAGTTATGGAATAATGTGTATAGTTGAATATTTAAAGAATTGAAGTCTAATATGTACATAAAATAATGTGTATAAAAATATTCAATATGCATATAGTTGAATATATCAACAATAGTCTTCGAAACTTTATTTGTGCATAGGACTTTTAAGATTTATACATATTCCTTACTTTTTAATTGAATTGTTTCTCTCATTTTATTTGTATATTAAAATCCATACATATTTGTCATCTAAATTGCATAAATCTTTGATTTTTATGGGAAATGTGTTTTGATGTGTTCACACTTATTTTGAGGATGAAATATCAAACTCGTATATGCAATTGATTATATTTGTAACATATATCTGATATCATTTGTACATATGTGTCATATATTTTGTACATATCCATCACTTATTTCATACATCGAGTGTTATACATATCTATCATCCCGTTAGTACATATTTCCAATTTTAGTAGAAAGTAAATTTGACGTGTTCACACCTGTTTTTAGATTAGAGATTGAACCTATAACATGTATGCGATCTCATTTATATATATATCACACCTTATTTGTATAGATCTCTCATCTTTTTTGTATATCAAGTTTATACATATATGGTATTTGATTTGTACATATTTTCAATTTTAGGAAGATACAAGATTTGATGTGTTCACACTTATCTTATACTATAAAAGGTAGTATTGAAATGTAATTATATATAGACATAAGGGATAGGGATTATATTTGACTTATTCATTTTTTCTATATTGAATTGCGCTATATATATAATCATTACTTATTAAAATAAGATTCTAAATATATTATTAATAATTCCAAACAAAATGACTTAAGATTCGTGGGCGTGGGCTGGATTAACATCTTACTAATAAAATAAGAAGCAAGAAAATGTCGAAAGAAATTAAAAATATAGTTATATTTTTTTTACAGTATAAGAGCAGTATGTAGTATACATATACACCCAATGACTGTAAATGTTATTAGTGTTCGACTAGAGAAAAATTGAAAAAAGAAAAAAAATGTTTAATAGATTTATAGATATTTGTTGCCACAAGTCCTAAAATTTAGTACCAGATTAAGATTTAGTAAGTTTTGAGTGTTAAAGTACTGACCAAAGTCCCAACTCTAAACACTTATTTTTGTTAGTCCTAAATTCTTTAAACTATTATCAGTAGTAAAATATTAATACTTGATAGTGTATTGATTACCATATTTGTCTAAGGGCATAATTTTACTACTTCATTAGACGCATTCTCATGGGTTCTACATGTTGAAGATTCTCTCATGCATCTGATCAGTATTAATTACTGTGACTAATGATTCATTTAAAGAAAAAAGAAAATCTCATAGCTACAGGATTCCAATCTGGAAAAGTAGGAGTTTCTCCTCTTCATAGATACATAATTAAGCCTATAAGAAGGCTCCATGTGAAAACCCTATTTTATGATAAGCTTACCATATACTCTCATTTACAACTCTTAGGCTAATATTGACTTAGGCAAAGAAGGGTTTTTCCTTAATATACAACCTCTAGACACCTGACATTATCTTTATTCATAGGTCCAACCAATCTTTGAAGTATTTTGCAGCCGACTCGCTTACATCAAGTATCCTATGCATTTCTTATAAAGTTTTATAATGGTAAATTCGGTATTTAAGCCTTAAAAAAGGTGTCAATGTGTTTATCCTCATAATAAAATTATATATTTAAATTGTTGTAGGAAGACAGATTAATGGAATGAGACTTACAAAGTTGTCGAACCATTTATTTAGCAGAAGATGAAGTTACATCAAAATTAATTTGTCTTCATCCTCATAATATAATTATATATTTAAACTGTTGAGAGACAAATTAATAGATGAGTTTAATGTGTGTCTTATCCCTGTCTATATATATTTACATTTTAATGCCATATTCATAATATAAAATATATGTAAACGCGTTAAATATTGATTCCAAAATTAGTGATATATACAAATTAGATAACAGATACATATGAACTTAATGTATATAGAAAGTAAAAGATATGCCTATATCATGTGACATACATATATAAATGATATCAATATTTTATAGAGGAATATAAAATATTTCTTAAGTTAAGAGATGCAGCTTTTGCTAATGCTTAAAAACAATTGGTTGTAGATCGAATGGAAGTTTTGAGAGAATGAGAAAGTGTAAAAAAATGAAGTTGAGCAAGAAAGAACAAGGCAACAATTCAAATTAGAATCATAAGGACATTGGTAAGCTTGATCATAGGAATGATTGGGAAAAATTACTAGACAGTGTTTCAGCTTCCTTCTTTCTCACCAATTTTCCAGATTTTTGGGTAGGAAGCCATTATCTCAAAGTGTCCTACACGTATGGCAGGGTTGTGGATGTCTTTGTTTCACAAAGGAGATCGAGACCATGGCAAAGATTCGGTTTTGTGAAATTTCTCAAGAATGAGATGACAATTAACTTTAAGGTTAAGCTAAATTAGATTTGGATTGGTACCTATAAGTTGAGAGCCAACATTGTAAAGTTTGATAGAAGATATAGAGTTTGAGATCTTCGTCAAGGGATAGCTCTATTACTAGGTGCAATAAAGACAGTTTCAACACCAAAACATATTCGCCTAAACCCTATAAGGAGTCAGTGAAAGGATCAGAGGTTGAACCAGAAAATATCGAACAAGATAATAAAAAAGAATAGCCAGGGATCAAGTTCAATTTAAAACCTGAAGAGAAGGACTGGCTGAGCTATTGTGCTATTGGTGTGGTTAAAGATTTTGGAATATTAAAGGGCCTTCAAATCATATTCAATAATGGAGGCATAGGTCCCTATAAACTCAAATTGATTAGAGGCAGATAGATATTGACAAAGTGTCAATCTCTACAAGAAGTAGATAGTTTACTAGAAAATGACACTCTATGGATGGAACAATGGTTCCAATTGGTCATGAAATGGAATGATTTATTGCACAAAACGAAGAAAAATGTCTAGTTTTGTGTTTTAGGTATTCCTCTTCACGCATGAAATGTGTAGTTGTTCATCACAATTTTTTCTATTTAGGCCCTAGTATTATCAGTTGATCTAAGCACAATTTGAAAAGGCTTTCCAAAGTTTAGGCAAGTTCTAATTCAAACTAGCTATCCAAATGCTATTTTCCAAATATGTTTGGGTCAAGATTGATTGGGTTGTTTTCAATATTAAAGTCACTGAGGATTATTATGGTGATTATTTAGTTGCTAAAAAAGCATCCTACTTATATCATTATGGAATTAAAGCATACTAATTAGATTTTGGTTCAAATGCAGCATGGATGATGCAAAAAATGGAAAGCCAAAAAATGATGAAGATGATGGTGTAGAAATGGTGGATTAGATACAGCTTGCGAGAAACCTGGATGAGCTAGCAAAGGTCAGTAAATTAATTGATTGTTCATGCGACAATGAAGTCCATTAGGGTAGGGTTGTTTAAGAAAATTCAAATCCAAAGAGCAGATTAGATCCTTTGAACAATAATATAGCATCCAAAAATGACTTAACCACTACAATGGGAAGTGGAGTGCCATTAGATCTTTGTTTTTCCAATAAGGAAGCTGAGATATCCCACCTTCAGTCTAAGGAAAGTCAGGTAGCTTATTGATTGGGCTGGTCTGTCCTTGGTTGCGCTTGAGAGTAACTTATTTGACCACTGCACTATATTGATTAAGTAACAACAACTTGGTTTTGGGCCTATCCTTTTTAAGATCTTCAATGCTTGGATGGATCACAGAGAGTTTCTTGCTTTAATACAAAAAAAAAATGAGACTCTATGAAAATAGATGGAGATAATGGCTATGTTCTAAAGTAGAAACTAAAGCTCCTCAAGGGCAATCTAAAGTCATGGAGCAAAAGCAATTTTTTGGGATATCGATACTAAATTAAAAGCATTGAAGCATAATCTAAGCTTATTGGACACAATAATGAAGAATAGAAATCTTTCAAAAGTGGGTGTGGCAGAAAGAATGAATCTTTTAGACATTTTTTGGAGCAAGCTAAATTAAAAGATGATCTTTTGAGACAAAAATCAAGGGATAGATGGATTAAGGAAAGGGATCAAAAGTTGGGGTACTTCCATCATGTAGTGTCCCTATTAAAAAGGATGAGATGAAAAATGCCATTTAGGATTATAGAAGTTCCAAATCTCCTAAGCTGAATGGTTATGACTTTGGATTTATGAAGAATTGTTAGGATATCTTGAAGAGTGACATATATAGGTTTATAAATATTTTGAAAATAATGGTAAAATTGGCAAAGGATGTATTTCCTCTTTCATTACATTAATTCCGAAGGTTTAACCCAACTATTCTTGATGACTTCAAGCCAATTAACATCATAGGTTCCTTGAATAAAATAATTGCAAAAATTCTTAGAATTATCTAAGTAAGAAGATGTACCTTCTTATTAATATAACTCAAAGTACATTTATTCATAGGAGACAAATTCTTGATAAAGCTTTCATTGCAAATGAATTTGGTGCACTTTTTGGAAAGGAATAAAGTGAAGCTTGCCCTATTTAAAATTGACTTAGAAAAGTCCTCTGATAATGTCAACTAGGAATTTTAATTCCCAGTTTTGAAACAGAGGAAGTTTAGATCTAAATAGATTGGTTGAATGAAAGGTTGCCTCAAGTTTACTTCCATTTCTATTTTGGTTAATGGTAGTCTAACTACTGAGTTCCATAGGAAAATGAGCTTAGGCAAGGAGACTCCTAGTCTCATTTCCTCATTTTAGTTGCTGCATATGTCTTGCATTGCCTGATTGATAAAGTTGTATCCAAAATGAAATTGTTAGGAATCAAATTGGGAAAGAATGAAAGTTTGGAATAACTAGAATATCATTAATTTTAAAAGAGTATTAAGATGTTTCTAGTTGATTTTAGCTTTAAAAGTGAACTTATCTAAAACTTGTTTGATGGGTGTTAATGTAATAAAATTTTAAGTGCATAGAATGGCACAAATCATTGGTTGCACACTAGGTGTATTACCTTTTGTCTATCTTGGCTTGCCTGTTAGAAAGTGTGTGACCAGATTAGCATCATGGAAACCTATTCTGGAAAAGATGAACCAAAGACTGTCAAACTAGAAGCTGAAGCTCCAATTAGCCAAAGCAAGACTGATTTTTCTCAAATAATCTCTTTCAAGCTTACTAGTGTATTACCTTTCACTATTTCGTTGCCCATTTAGAGTAATCAAAACACTAGAGTCAAAAGGAAAAAAATTTCTTTAAGGTAAGTGTGGGGAGCTTAGATAGATTCACTGGATTTCTTAGAATCTGGTGATGGCTGATAGGTCTTTGTAAGGCTTAGGTGTTGGTAGCCTAAAAGCAAAGAACCTAGCCTTGCTTTCTAAATAGTGGTGGTGGTTCAAGTTAGAGAAAGGTGTTCTTTGGAGAAATGTAATTTGTTCAACTTATGATGAAGAGGGGAATCTAGGTGATTGTTCTTCAACTTTTATGTAGAGGAAAATAGTTGGGATCTCCTGGAGCTTTGAGTTTAAAAGTATGGCATTAGAAGACTATATATCTTGCAAGATTGGTGATTAAAGGACTAATAAATTATATTCTTCTTGGTGGTTGGGTGGTTTTTTACTAAGTTCAAAGTTCCTTAGACTATATCGGTTGTCCCTTAATCCTAATTATTTGGTAATCTAGTCTCTTCAACGGATGATAATTGGACTTAGAGTCTTAGTTGGTCTAGGCAACCTTTTGCTCAGGCAGTTAGGGAGCTGCAGAAGCTTTGGACTTCACTTAATAATGTCAACTTGAACAAGTATTTTGCTGACAAGCTAAACTAGTGCCTAAGCAACAATGGTGACTTTTTATGAATATCTTTGTAGTGAGTCAGATTTGCATGGAACGGTTGGCGCCCCAACAAAGTTAACTTTTTCTGTTGGAAGGCATCCATGGACCATTTGCTAACTAGAAAACATTTGGTTGGCAAAGGAGTCTAACAGGTTGTCAACTCTTGTCCATTCTATATGACAAAATGTAAGACTGCGATTTATTTGCTATTGTGCAGATTCTCACTAAAGATTTGGAAGCCCATATTTGATTGCTGGGGAGGCAACTTGGGTTCAGGGACATGCTGTTAGCACAATTTTTTTCAGCCATCACAGTTGTGCACTTTAAAGGTAGCAAAAGCATGGAATGTTACTGCAAAAACCACTACTTGGATTCTCTAGCTTACTTACAATGATCTCATCTTTAACAATAAGCTACCAAATTGTTTAAATGTTTTATCTTGTATTAAATCTTAGTCCTTCTCTGGCAATTTTATAGATGTAAGAGAGAATGATTTGCCAGGGCTTCTCTTCTATATTCTCTTCTTTATCAACTTCTTGCTTGTTAACAAATTTCTTGCTTGCCGCATGTATCCTCAAGTCCAACCCTTCATCCTAAAAATAGGTGTAAACCCAAAATCAGATATATGTACAAATTGGATAATAGATATATACGACTTTAATATATAGAGAATATGAAAGATTTGGATAAATCATTTAAGACTTGTATCTAAATAAAATTATGAAAAATGCTACTAATATATTCAATTGTATGTATGAGTTCAATCGTTCTAATATTTAGACCAACAAGTCAGAATATGTTAAAATTATATTAAAATAAGAGAAAATTAAAGTGTGAAATATTAATCGGGGATGTTGCATATATGATTTATATAGAACTAGATATACCTATGAATGAATACATGCACAAATATGCATAATTATTAAATTTATACAAATTGTGTGAGACATATATACAAATAAGATCTTAAAACTTAGCTTTTAAAAAAAAAAGTTTTATTATTTTATATTAAAATAATAAAATATATGTACAAATTGGATAACAAATATATATGTATGAACTTAATGTACACAGAAGGTAAAAGATATGTATAAATCATGCAAAGAAATAATATAAAATTCTATAAGTAACTTTATATAGATATTAATATGTGTGCGCTCACATGAGCGCATACACACATAGACATGCATACATACACATATGCATATATACATACATGCCTCCTCAAAAATGATGTTCCACTGCTTCTAGGAGCATTTGGGCTCATAGGACATCTGGGGCAATATCTATTTGTGTCTTTCACTCACAGTTTATGCATCTTCTGAAGAATGACTCACTTCCCTTTTAAACCATCATAAGCAACACCCATAGTAGTGTTATCGCTTTCTAATATTCACTCTCTAGACTATCTAGATTTATTACAATGAGTATATTTTAAGGAATGCTACGTTTCATGTTTTATCCTAATCTCTAGCTGGCATGATCTATATCTGCAGCTCTCTATGACCAATGATTACCAACAAAAGCTCTCCTCCTTTCCCATTGTCCCCCTACCTACTTTATGTTGTTCTTGGGGTCAGAGTCAAAATCAGCACATGCACTTGGTAACTGTTCTCACTAACTGTTCGTGGGTGTTGCAAGCGTTCTCTAGTTTATTATCCCTCAATATGAATATTCTTAGTCTTGTCCACTAGCTTAAGGAAGGTCTGGGCTCTTTCCAGCATTGTTCGATGCTCGTGGTTCCCATGCCGAAAGTTACAATTGCTCAATAACTTGCATTCTCTATTTTTCCCTAATTTCCTATTGCATTTAAATCTGGTTACTAAAAAAAGGCTCGAGCCCAAACGTGTTAGATAATAATTATCAATCATCTATTTACAAGTATCACAAACTAATGGTACAAACAGAAAAATCACATAATTTTTTGGGCTTTATTTGTAAATTAGGTTCAAACTTCATCTCCTTCATTCGTCCCTAGAAGAATCAAAACTGGCCACACCTAAAAGTAAACTTACAGTACTTCACACAAACGGCAGGTGGGAGTGCAACGCTAGCCAAGGGCAGCACGAGGAGGAACAATGGGTGATCCCAGCAATTATGGATCAGAACTTGTTGATTGTGGCTGCACGAGAGAGAAAGAGGGAAGGGACATACATGAGATTATCTAATTTAACTGAGAATAGAATGGTGATTTTACCCGAAGGGTGCATGTAGTGTTAGGCACATATTGTCCAAATGGATGCAAAGAAATTTACAAAGCTGCTGAATCATTTATTTATCAGAAGAAGATAAAGTATAGTGAGAGGATTGCTAAGATTAAATTCTTATGGAACCATTTATTTTTTAGAAGATGAAAAACTATTATGACGGAGATACTAAGATTAAATTCTTTGAAATATTCGATAACAGATGATATTGGCTTATCAATCTCGCTATATAAATTAATTTCGATCTAGACCTTTCAATCCATCAAGAAGATAAATTTAAGAAGCAAGGTTCACCCTTCCCTCTACTTATTCACATATGGAGGCATCATTTCTGAAGCTCATGAAGTTGTTCGTCGTGGTTTGCTTACTCTTGGGGATAGCATTTAAAGGTTGGTTCTAGCTTTGAAGCTTTTTAGAAATTTTTGTTTCCATTATTTTTACCACTAGTAGAAATGTCAGAGATTTTCCGCTTTTTTTTTTTTTTTTAATCTCTAATTCTTGTTAACACAAGCATTACATGCATTGTTCCCGGTCTGTAAGTCAGGTGGAAGAAACACCATTCCGCTTTACAGCCCTCATGGATTTGAGATGTACTGCTGCCTCCACTCATCTTCACTGCTTACTCTTATATTAAATATCTATACTTTGTTTCTGAGAGCAAAAAAAAAAAAAGTATTAGATCCATCACACATTTTAAAATCACGTTTTCAGTTCTTAAAATGTCATTATAACCCCCTCAAATTGGTTCAATTGTAATTATTGAGACGTAAGCTTAAGGGAAAAGTCAGTTCCCAAAAACAAACTGGGTTTGCCCTTCTTCAATCTACTTAGCAATTTCACACTTGGGTTAGGATTGTATGGATTTTCTGAGTTTTCTCATGGTCCCACCATTATTCCTCGAAATTCCATCTCTTCCTGGTTGGCTCGTTGAAGTTGTATTCTTCGTTTCTGCCAAAAATAAAACCAAATTTTCACCTTTCCCTTGCACGGGAACCTTCATCCAAACTCATTCTCGATTGGACTTGGAACCGTCGATTTTCTTCACCTTCCGTCTTTCCTCGCGGTTTGATGAAGTAAATGAAGAATTGCAATAAAAATCGGGTAAGAGGAGCTTCTCGTCACCGCATAGAGGTGGCCAGTCGAGGCAAGTCCATTATGTATCAATCACCCACCGCCGGGGCGGCTCTACGACGAATGAGTTGAGATCTGAAATGGTTATGATCTTGTTTGCGATCGTGAAACGGTGGTTAAGTTTGGGGGACTGGCTTCGCGGCCAATCCACGATTCTGTAAATCGATGACTCGTATTTGTAGCGATGTGTGACTGCGTATTGACGAGGAGAGGCGGCCAAAGGCGAATATCTGGCGGAAGAAAGCAATGAGAGGCGATGATGAATCCTTTATCAGAATCGATCGCAAATTCTTCAACCTTGGCAATGGCAGTATGATGTTTCAGCTCCTCTCCGGCGTCCTTTGGTACCAGCGCCGCCGTATGGTGGTCATGCGTCCAAGGAAAACTGGGTACAGAGGGGAGAAGGTTGCAAACCCTATCCAATCTGGGTTTAGAAATGGGCTTGTCAAGTCCAGCCCAGGTAAGTGTTTGATTCTATTAATTAATTCCTCGGGTCATGGCTGTGAAGCCCATTTCCTCTTCTGCCTTCTTGAAGAAGATGGGTCAGACCAGGTTACCAGTCCAAGTTGTTCATAAAGTTACCCAAAATTGAAACTTGAGGCTAATTCCGTAAAAGGGCAGTCACTCTTCAAAAACTCCGCAGTTTAAAGTACAGATTTGATCTTGTGATGGTCAAATTCGGATTTGAGCATTCAAATCTGTGCACAACTTCCCCCATGTTATGAAAATGGGTGGATGAAAAAGTCACAGAAGTCACAGAACAGTGCCATTTATTATATCTTTCTGAGGTCTCAATATTATGAAATATTGCACGATTTTTCTTTTAATATTCTATCGCTTGCTGTTTATATATATCTTCATCAACCATGACGCTAACCAAATTCTATCCTTTGATCTTCTTGGTGGGAAAACTGACAGAGTTTAGCATCTCGGGACAAGACATAGAAGATTCGTCAGATGATGATTTGGGTAACTTCAGATATTCTAAACTTGCATAAATTCTTTGATTTTGTGGAAAGTATGTCTTTTTATTAGTTTTCTGTAGTTTCTATGGTTCTAAGAGTTCAAAAAGCAAAAGCCTACCCACGCTACTTGTGGGTTCCTGTGGCATGTTTGAGTTCACATAACGCTATCAGTAATTTGTCCCACATTTTTATATTTAAAATATTAATTTACTACTAAATAAATTCTAAATTTAATACTGTAAAAGAATCATATATATATATATAATGTATATTTATATATGACATTTTTACTATTCCTAAAGCTACATATTTTGTATAAAATGTATTTCTAAATGGAAAAAAATCTAAACTAACAATATATGGGTTTAAAAAAGGATCATTGTTCTGCCTTGCTTATGAGACTTTTGGATTTCGCTAAANGACCAAAGCAAAGATTTATTATTATTATTATTGATAATCTAAGCAAATATTTATTAAAACTGAAAAAAAAAAAGTATGCTAACCCAGCCTATAATGGCCCCATTTGGACATAACTTTTGTTATTACCATTACAATTTTAAATAATTTATTTAACAGTTGATATGAAATACTGAAACTAAAAGTGGTAATTAAGTTCTATTTTTGTATTGTTGGCGGAAAGATCAAGAAGACATGGGCATCTATACAGACGATTGGTCAACAACAGTGGAGGACGGCGGTAATTTTAGATATTTTAAACTTGAATAAGTTCTTTGATTCTGTCCAAAGCATGCATTTTTGTTAGTTTTCTAGAGTTTTATGACTATTTTCTCGGAAAAGCCCAGCTTATGCAACAAAGAATTTAATTAGGGAACTTTATTTGACCAGCTCATAGGATTTTCTCAAGTCATATTTTTAAAAACATTCTTGGGTATTTTTCATACTATAGCCACTTATAATCTGATGGCACAACAAAATGTTACCAACTTATATTTACTTTTTAACAAAAGCACACCTTGACTTGACAGTTGCTAACAACATAAGTGTATGTTCCAACCTCCAAGTCAAAATTTTAGAAATATTAACTATTATATCTGCACTGACAATTCTCTAAGAATGCTGGGAACTTGCTTTAAAACCGTTATATAGTACTTATGATTTATTGAGGTTAATGAATTTATTTTTTGTTAAAAATGATTTAAGTGAAAATGCTACTGGTGTCGCTGTGAAAGAAGATTTTACTCAATTTCCTGAAAGTTTATTCTGTGAAGTAACTCTTCTTTTGTTTTGTTTTCTTTGCTAAACGTACATAGAAACGATGATGGCTCATGATTGTGCCGCTCGCATACCTATGACACCTCCTTGCACTGATCCAAATTGCCAAGGGAGATGCCGACAGCGAGGCTTCTTCAATGAACTTGAACACTATTGTCTTTCTGATGGAATTACTTGTTGCTGTAAACGGGAGCAGTGAGGGACTACCAGTGCATCTATCGTTGTCTTGAACAGCTCTTGGAAATCCATGCACATCAGTCTTCTTTCCTACAATCAAGTTCAATAAAAAACTGTGTGGAGGAAATAATCCATCAGGGGTTTCTTGTTTGTAATAATTGTCGAATGGAATGGGAGCGATTCGATTGGATCTTATACATGCTTATTATTCTCCCATGGAAAAAGTAATGGTCTACAGACCCTTTCACTCTTGAATTTTGTCAACTTGAACCTATTAGGCTTTTACCCTTGAATTTTGGTTAAGGTTTACTTGTTCTTTTAACTTTAGAAATTGGTAACTTTTGGTTCATTAGTCCATTTAAATGGCTCTGTAAGTTAAATAATGACTGAAATGAAGATAAAAGAAACGATAAATGGTTAACTAACCATTTGACTCAGATTTTTATATTATTTCAATTATCTATTTCATTCTTCTTGATCCAAGCAATTTAGGTAACTACTAATCTTATATAATCTATACAATCTAACAAGCATTTTACACCAGAATATGATTTATTTAATTCTAGTATCCAACTCGTTCATAGAGCTAGAAGTTTATGTGGAAAAAGTAGTTAATTAATCCTTCATCTTCTTTTTTATCTTCTTTTCAATCATTATATAACCTAAACAGTCATTTAAATGGGTCAATAAGGTAAAAGACACCAATTTTC
Source organism: Aquilaria agallochum (assembly GCA_000696445.1). NCBI lineage: Eukaryota > Viridiplantae > Streptophyta > Magnoliopsida > Malvales > Thymelaeaceae > Aquilaria > Aquilaria agallochum. The sequence goes on along the minus strand of KK902118.1, from coordinate 25,122 downwards.
AAAGTTTGAATGAGAGAGTGAACTTGAGTTAAAATTCAAGAAGTAAAAGGTTCGACTTGAAAAAGTTCATGGGCAAAGGGATTTTAGGGGGAAAAAAAACACAAACACACATCCATGTCTTTTTTAAGTTTAGGATGTCGTACGGTTAAGGATTTTTGCATTGAATTCTTGAATTAATACATAGGGCGGTTATAGGTTTTGTAATTGGTTGTGAAGAAGAAAAATTTTCATGGCAAATTAATGGTTCAATAGACTAATTGGCTCATAAAATTGACTAAGTTTTCTAGCCATTAATGCACCATGGTAATTAGTTGGTGTTGTGTATTGGTGTATGCCTCAATTTGGCTTTTTGCCCTTTGTCCAACATGGGCTTAGAAGAAACACATTATAACTTAATGAATATGAACTCTTAGAGATAATTTAAATGATTATATTTTTTTATCTTTTTTCAAAACCTTTTTAGTAGAATCTTACGACTATAATTTTACGATTGTAGAAAAATTAAAACAATTGTAGGTAGAAACCCGATTTTAATAACATTACTAAAAACAACACAAGGTGCACGTTTCTAGAAGTAAAATGATTTGCAAGGTACTGGGGTTGCCCCCGGGAATTTTGAGAAAATGTAAATATGGGGTAGTAATTTGATGATTTTATCAAAATTTAAGGATTGTGTGTGCATTTTGCCCCCCCAAATATTGTGAAAAAATATAAAGATGGGGGGCAATAAGGTAGGCGCTGAAGAAAGTAGGGACCCAGTGAGTAGTTATTCCCTCTACATTAAGGGATATTCTAACATGGCCTAAAGCACTATTAGTCCTCAAACGTTTCCAACTCGTATGATTTGCTCCTTGATCTTTGAATTAGTGTGAATTAGTCCCAATTTACAGCTTTACCTAACTGCGACGTCGTCTCTCTCCTCCGGGCTCTGCCAACTCTCCTCCGGGCTTGCCCCCCCGAACTAAAAATCTTGGTTCCTCCACTGCAGCCACCATAATCTTTGGGTCATGGTTCAACCGGCCTAAGCGGTCAGACCATTTGTTCCTTTCATGTTTCATTTTTCTGGTGATTATTGAGCGAACCCTATACTTTGAACATGAAAAGAATAGGGCTAAAATGAAAATGCGCACAAAATATAAGAATTAAGTGTTTATTTTACAAAACTCTATATAAATAACTTTCTACAACCCCTAACACAGCAGATGCGAGAGGAGCCGAAAACCTTGTTTCCATCTCCCAGTACCCACAGGCCAACAATTACGATTCAAAACAAACATATTTCATATATTTTTTTTCTTTAACTTTAATCTTACCTTTTCATCTTTTTTTTTTTTAATATTGTAGAAGATCCGTTCTATTATTTCTTTTTTTTAGATTATTGTTCAAATTTTTTCAAAAAATTCTCTTTACCTCCATGTCATTTCTCTATTTTCTTCCTTTACCTCCATGTCTTTTTTCAATGATCAAATTTCCAACGGTCAAGCCATTGAAAAATTCCAACATGATGAGCAATTGAAAATTCAAAAAGGGGAGATAAATTATTTTCAACGGTTAGGCCGTTGGAAATTTCCAATGCGTTCAGCATTTGGAAACCAACCCGTTAGGAATTTCAAATTCAATTTCCAATAGCAAGGCCGTTGAAAGTTTCCAACGCGAGGCCGTTGAAATTTCTCACTTTGAAAATTTATATTCATGAACATATTTATAATGTATATGAACATATTATTATTATTATTATTATTATTATATCTCTCTCTCTCTCTCTCTCTCTCTCACACACACACACACACACACACACACATATATACTATACTATATACTAGGCTGTTGGAATATGGAATGAATTTTACAATTTTAGAAAATAAAGTTGTATTTTGAAAATATTTTGTTATAAATGATAATAATAATAATAATAATAATAATAATAATAATAATAATAATAATAATAATATGTGTGTGTGTACATTATTAGAAATAAAAATAATTATAATATGTATATTTATATTACATTGATATTTATATTTATACATATTCATATTGATATATTTATATATGTTTATATAGTGTTTATATTGTAGGGTTTCAGGAGCCAAACAAACGTAGCGGAATTTAACCGAAACCCTCCAGAATTCAAATGAAACGGGGTAAACCGGGTATTCGAAAATTTTCATACCTAATTCGGTTGAGATATTTCACCTAACTGTAGAGTTGAATCACAAAAACCTGAACAGTTAACATGTTCAAGCTCTTTATGGTGTCCACACAAGCTTCTCAGGATTACCACACTTCCACCACGTCCCGGCAAATGCGTTTCTCTTACGCTTGTAGTGCTAGTTTGTGTCCTTCAAGGAATTGTAAGAAAAGAGTGCGACTGTCTTCTTTGAGAAGCTAGGGCAGAAAGCTATGAATTTCTCACTATAAGTTGTACTTATAGTGAGACTTAACTTTTAGGCCTAATGGGTTTCAAAGCCCTAATCCAATTAGACTTTAATTTCGGGCTTAACAATGACTCAACTTTTAGGCCCATTATTAACACGAAATTATTATGAAATCATAACCCAAATAATTATCTTATGCACTCTAATAATCCAAATAGTTCTATGTGTGCAATTCAATGGGCTCTTACCACGTTGGCAATTATCATAAATCATATTTATGATCATAAGCAATGAGCGGTGTCTAACAACACATCATTGTTACCCAAGTGACAAGATTATAGGTGATTCGACTAAACCTTTATGATCATTACCTATATATAACATTGTCCCTTTGTCCAAGATATTAAGAATAGGCACAAGATATGGAATGTGTCACTCTCGTATAGCCCAATCTTTGGTTTCTTGATTACCGAGTAAACTAACTTAAACTGATAACATTGATATTGTATATCAACTCATCCGAGCATGGCCATGCATTTTCTAAGCCTTACTCTATCAAAGAGCTCGAAGATATCACTCCCGTTACATAGAAGGGACAAATCCCATCTTGATCATACAAATCTCTCCGCATGATATATGATATACCTAATGACCTCCTTCAAGTTCACTCAGTTCAACAAAGGGAAGTATCAAAGTATGTGACTCACATGTAAAGAACCTTGATGACCTTAGGTCAAAGGACTACATAAACCATGATCACTATGAGAATCACTTATAACACTCATATAACGATCCATGAAGCGTTCTCATGGTAAGTCAGTCTAGTAACAAGTTCTCTAACTTGTACCTATATGTAGACTACATATCTCATATTAGTCTCCATATATGCTAGTCATTATGTATTATTGTAACCTGCTCCACAATAATACTAGACCAGGGATATTTGAGAATATCATTATTCTAGGATTACAATTATGTTTATTACGTTACGTAGAAACAAAACAACAAACATAATTGCTGGATTAATGCCTTAATAAAATATCATGACTCAATGTGCCAAAATACAATCATCTCATGATTGGCTTTTGGGCACAAAACTAACATATATATTTGTATATATTGATACATACATTCATACATACATACATACATACATATATCATATTTATTACACAATTTCAGAAAGTAAAGTAGTATTTTGAAAATAATTTGTTAAAAATATTATAATAATAATATTATGTATATTTATATATATTCTTATTGATATACTGTTCTAGTAAACAAATAAATTTCACAAATGAAAAAATAAAGTAGTATTTTTAAAAAAAATTATAATAAATAATATTAATAATATTCATATTTATTAACATATTTATAATGTATAAAAACATATTTATAAGTATAAATATATCATAATATATATATGATGTATATGTCCTACAGATATGGTATATATTTATAATAATAATAAAAATAATGATATAATTAATATATTTAATAATGTTGACACCCAATTTCGTCCGGTTGTTTTTTTTAAAAAATTTTTTTAAAAAAAAAACTTAAAAAAATTAAATAAAAAATAATTTTATTATTATTATTATTATTATTATTATTATTACTAAAAACTTTTTATTAGTTTAAAATATATTTTTGTTTTGTAAAGATTTGATTTAAAATGATATATGTGTGAATATGTGTAGGTTTGAAAGAAAAGAAAATTTCATGAAAAAATGACAAAAAATTAAAAGTTTGAGGTAAAAATGACAAAATTGAGAAGTTTCGGGAAAAATTGACAAATTCTGAAAGTTTCAGGAGCTTTGGGTAATTTTTCGCGTCAATTTTGGGCCGAAACGGACGTTTCTGGCCCAAATTGACAGAAAACGTTAAAATTGTCAAAATCAGAAGCTTCTGAGCTTATCCAGAGCTGGAGTAACGTGAAGGACTGAAATTGTCATTTTACCAACTTAAGAGATAAGTTTTGATTATTTTTATTATTTAATTAGGAACAGTTCAGCCAAACTTCNCGTAACCGTACTCCCGATCCCCGAACTCTCGCAGACCAATTTTAAGGTGACCAATCGACCTAAGAAAACTGATTGGTGGCGACTCCAGAAAAACCGACGTTGCCACAAATAATATATAATATATCATATATCATAATGTATAATGATATATTTTATATATATCAACTAATAATAATATATATCATATATAAAACTCATATAAAAGTGTCATATTAACCTAAATTATTAGGCCCAACTAGTTGGCCCAAAATTAACCAGACCTAGTCTAACCGTAACTATATCTAGTTATATATTATCTCTTCCCACTTTCATCTCTCACCGTCTCGCCTCTCCGCCCCTCTTTGCCTCTCCATTTGCTCTCTTCACCTCTCACTCTCTGTCTGCTCTCTCTTTCTCTTCTCTTCATCTGCTCTTTGTTGCTCTCTCCGTCACACCAGATGCACTCACTGACCATCCGCTCTCCGTTGCACCAGATCTGCTTGCCGACCGTCTACTCTCCATCATACTAGATCCGCACTAGATCTGTTCCTAGCTACTCGCCGCCACCTTGGCTTCCCCATTCACCGTTCTTCTTTGTCCATCATTCTTCATCGTCCACCGTTCTGCAGATCTAGTTTTATTTTTTGTATTTTTGTAATTTTCTTATTTTTGTATTTTTGTACATTGTTTTTAAATTTTTGTACATTGTTTGTAAAATTTTCAGATTTGAATTTTTAAATTTTTGTAATTTTTCTAATTATTCATAGTTTATGCTTTTGAATTTTTTTTTGTAAATATAAGATATAATTTTTTAAATTTTTTTGTCATATTATAAAATATAAAATATTATTTAGTAATATATATATATATATCATATTTTCATATTAAAAGTTTCCAACGGCTAAGCCGTTAGAAAACCAATTACATGGGCCCAAATACCTACATGAGGTTCAGCCATTGGAAATTTGTAATGACTCAATTTTCAACAACTAGCCGTCAGAAATGCTAATGGCCAAAAAATAAGCCATTGGAAAATTTTTTTCCAACTCATGTTTTGCCAATGGATGTTTTTCTAGTGACTTCACGTTGGAAAACTTGATTTTTGAACATAAAGCTATTGGAAAAGGCCGTTAGAAAAATGTTTTTTTTTCAGTAATGATCCGTTCTATTATTTCTTTATTTTTTTATTATTGTTCAAAAATTTTCAAAAAATTCTCTTTACCTCCATGTCATTTCTCTATTTTCTGCCTTCTTTACATTTTTATTTGTTTAGTTACTCGATTACTTTGCTTGTGGTGTTTAAACTTTACATTTTTATTTGTTCAATTACCTGATTGCTTTGCTTATGGTGTTTAAACTTTGGATGAATATTACAATAGAAATGGAATTATTCTGACTTCCAATTCTAAGTAGTTTTTGGTTCATGGTTCTGAGCAATTTTCATTGGTTTTGACCAACTTTAACTGGTTTTTTACCTCACTATAATTGAGCCGAAATCTGGGCTGTTAAGGCTTATGGTTCACAATTGAACCGGTTGGCCTAGTCTGGGCTTGACGACCATGATTGCTGTTGCACTTCTAGACTGGTATAATTATTTTTTTTTTCATTAACATTGTCTTTAAGGTGCTTAGTCATTTTTATGATAAAAGAAGTATTTTAATAAAACAATTAAGACATAAATTAGTTATAATATGTGTTGCTCAAAGAAATTGTAGAATATATAGAGTATATTTTTTGATGAAAAAGTGTAGATTTTTTTATTTGGTGGGAATTAGTTTTATGAATAAAATGAGATTAACTTATATACATATTTATGTATATATAAACCATTAACTAAAGTATATTAAGAATAGCCAGAAACCTAAAATATGGAAATTATTAAGAAACTCAAAATTTATTTGAAATATGAGTGAAAAATGGGTTGAGCTAGAGATGGATGAGTAGACACCTTAATGGCTATTCATTCACAATTACCAGAAAAAAATGGCCCTTCACAGACAATTGATCTTCCAGACAGGGTTCTTTTCCGTGAAATAGAATTTGTGCCTCCACTTTCTCCAACTATGTGTCTTTACACGAAACAAAGCACTAGTAGTGCTCATCCCCTTCTCCATCTTGGTTAGATGCATGTGAATGAGTGGGAAATCTGACTTATAACGGAGTGTAGAAGAAGCAAAACATGGGAAAGACTAGGGCACTTGAGGGCATGCAAGAGGACCACCAAGGTGTTAAAAAATAGGAAGAGATGCTATTTTTTGGCTTGGTCCGTGCGATGCATAGACTTAGGATCGTACCTCGAACGAGCATATTGATGCTGAGAGCGGTTAGGATGATGATACTAGGTTCCCGTCTGATGATGACTACTTCTTTGAGTTCCTTTAGGTCTATATACTTTGTTTAATTAAAGTGGCTTTTGTATTATTTTATAATCAATTTAATTTCCATCTTTATTTTATTAAATTATCAATCCATTTAAATAATTATAGTCATTATCAATTCGTTCAAAATAATTATACACATTTATAATTATAATATAAAAAATTGTACTAGAATAATTAAAAGAAATCATAAACCTACAATCTAGTGATTGAATTTTGACGGCTTTTTTTGATAAGTAAAATGCTCAGTTGTTGGTGCTGTAGCATTTTCCTTATGCAGTTACCAACTATTTTAGTCATTGCCCCATATGACTAAATATTTAGTGACTGAACATTGACTAGAATTTTAGTCACCTAAAAGGTAATATTCCAACTCCCTAGCGATTGAACTAATGGTCACTCTTTATAATTAAAATTTAGTGGCATATACTCTCAAATTTCAAAATAGATATTCATAAAATAAAATCAAATAGCTATGAAGTATCATTACAATACTCTCCAGTGTTTATTGTAATATTCAACATAATTCATTCAACATCAAATATCTTACCAATTCATGTGCTACAAACACAATCTGAGAAGAAACTTTGATTGGGATCAATTTTTTTAAAATATAGTTCAGAAGAAGGAAAACTCGATAACAATTTTGTTGCATTCAACATAATTCATTCAACCCAAAATAATTGAGCCAGCAAAGTTCCCAAGCCCATACAGTAAATTTAGTTTTAAGAGTGTGGACCGAGCTAAATGGGTGAACGAATTCGCTCGATGGGTCACCGATGGTAACAACATTCGCTCAATGGGTCATAGACGATCAATTGTCATCTGACCAAGAACGGGGAGAGAGAAGATCGAAGCTTGGGAAGAAATATAATCAATGCATAACATTGTAAATAATGGCCTTATGTTTAGATTCAATTGGCTGGAGTTGGTGGGTGAGATAGATGTGTTGGCCCGAGCTTGAAGAGAAAGGTGTAAGAAGGCTGGTAAAGAACATAAGTAACACTAACCTAGGGGCATTTACACTTTCTTGTTTGGTGGGCCTTATGGCCCATAAATGACTTGGACTAGGTCCAGTAATAATGTAGTCAAATTAATGTGTTTAAAGTTAAAAGAACTGCTGCCAAATTATTCATTTAGTAGAAAAAGACAAAATATAGTGAGAGGGAACAATTATTTATTAGAAGATGACAAAGTATTTGGACAGAGATGCTAAGATTAGCTTCATTGAAATATTCAATAGTGGATGATATTGGCTGATCAATCTCTTTATATCAATTAATTTCTATCTAGGTCTTTCAATCCATCAAGAAGAAGAAACTAAGAACCAAGTTCCATCAATCTACTTATTTACATATGGTGGCATCATTTCTGAAGCTCATGAAGTTGTTCTTCATGGTTTCCCTGCTTTTGGGGTTTCCATTTAAAGGTTAGTTCTAACTTCAAAGCTTTCTAGAAATTTATATTTTCATTCCTTTAACCACTAGTATAAATGTTTTTCCATGAAATAAGAACCCTTCACTTGTAGAGATTTCCCCCCTTTTTATCTCTAATTCTTGTTAACGCAAGTATTAGATGCATGACACATTTTAAGGAAATTTATTAATCTTATCTTCCAAAATTTGGCGAATCCCTTCGAGTAATCTTTGGCCCATCCGTTCCCAAAAATAAACTGGGTTTGTCTCTCTTCCTAGCAATTTCACACATCACATTTAGATACCTAGTTTAGGAATAAGGATTATATTATTTGGGATTTCACATGGGTCCCACTTTTATTCCTAAATGAGATATCTAAATGTGGATTAATGTGGACCGTTTATTCACGGGTCCGAGCCAGCAATTCATGGGTCAGGAAAACCCGTGGGCAAGCTTGTGATATTGCCCCTGGATTTGGAGATATTTACATAGATGTCCAGCTCCTGCGTTTCTTCTGGATTCTATCCGGTTTCTTCTGAGTTTCGATCGGTTGTTGAGTCTGATTTGATATGGGAGAGATTTCTGCCGCCGGATTACGAGGATTCTGTGTAGAGGTCGGTCGCTCCTCTCAACTTCTTTCCTTCTCTCCCTGCAGTCCTCTTCTTTTTTCCTACTGCTTAGTCTCCAGCTGGAATCTAGGCCGGATCTGGCGGAAGAAGGCAATGAGAGGCGATGCTGAAACCTTTATCAGCATCCATCGCAAATTCTTCCACCTTGGCATAGAATGGCCGTATCCGGCGTCCTTGGAAGGTACCAGCGCCGCCGCATGGTGGTCGTGCGTCCAAGGAAATCTAGGTGCAAAGAAACAGCGGAGAGGAGGTTGCAAACCCTATCAAATCTGGGTTTAGAGATGGGCTTGTCAAGCCCAGCCCAGGGAAGTGTCAGATTCTATTAATTAATTCCTCAGGTCATGGCTGTGAAGCCCATTTCTTCTTCCACCTTGAAGAAATCAGCTGCAAGTTCTAATCGGATGGGACGGGGAGCTTCTCCACAGTTTCAAGGATAGATTTGATCTTGTGATGATCAAATTCGGATCTGAAAATTGGAGAATTGCATGAAAAGTCACAAAACAGTGCCAATATCGTTCTGATGTCTCAGAATTATAAAATATTCCACAATTTGTCCTATAAGTATAATAGGGCGTCTTACATGATGGAAATAGATAGTTTTCTTTTAATATCCTATCACTCTGTTTATATATATCTCCATAGTTTTCTTTTAATATTCTATCACTCTGTTTATATGTATCTCCATAGTTTTCTTTTAATATTCTATCACTGTGTTTATGTCTATCTCCATCAACCATGATGCCAACCAAATTATATTCTTTGATCTTCTTGGTGGGAAAACTGACAGAGTTTGGCATGTCGGATGTCCAAGTTGAAGACAACTCGTTAGAGGGCGTCGAACAAGGTAGTTTTAGATGTATTCTAGTTTTCAAAAAGTTCTTTTATTTTTGTTTAGTTTGCCATAGCGTTTGACCAAATTATTGTATTTCTGGCTAGATTTTGATGATTTGAAAAGCCTAGCCTCTCTCATGAAGCTACAAATAATCTCCTTAAGAAAGAGAAAACAATCAAGTTAAGTCAATTTAATTTAAAATAAATTTTTTTTATTTTTATATAATTTTTTACTTGGAATTAATTTTATTTAAAAACTAATATTATGTTGATTCAATAATCCAATTGGAATTAAATTTTCATGTTGTTCTTAAATTTTTATAATTTTTTTCTTTTTAATGCCTACAATTAGAAAAATTTATAAAAACTTAGTAAGATTATAAAATTTATATTTTTAATAAATTATTATATCTATGTAATATTAAATTTTAAATAAAATAAGTTCTAAGTAAAAAAGATATAAAAATAAAAATAAGTTATTTTGAATTAAATTGATTTAAGTTAAAACGAATTGACTTAGCCAACTATTTTCGTTACTTTTTTTCCCCTCTTCTTCCCATTCTCACTGATATGATTATGACCGAATGTTTAAGAAGTATATTCTATATTTGCTTTTTTTCTTTTCATAAAAAAAAAGTAATATCATATATGAATTGCATGGGTGATGTCTGGGTGATGAGTAACTTAAAGATAGAGTAAATTCTCAAAAAAAAAAAAAATGGCGATAAAGTGTGAGATGTGAGATATTGTACAGTGGTTTTTCGTCAGCTAAAATTTTTCATTTACCTTTCCCATTTAAGTTTTTTATTTACATCCATGGGCCGGAGTTGAGCTAGCTTTGCCATGAATCAAAACAAGACCAAGGGGCGATTTGTAGAAAGAAATGATATTTTTATGGGTTAACTACAATTTGTCCATGAGATTTAGTTGAAATTACACCTTGCCTCTCATATTTTAGAAATATACACTTTACCCCATTTTTTTTAATACAATCCGATAGCAATTTCTGAAATCTTAATTTAGACTATACGATAGCCATTTTCAAGTAATTTCAATCTGCATGATATTTTTTTATAGTTAATTGAATTTTAAAAAATATTATTTTGCATTTATAGAAAAAAATTGATAATTTTAAATGTCCATTAATTGTAAGAAGAGTACCATATAAATTAAAATTACTAGAAGATAATTATCATAATATCTAAATTAAGATTTTAAAAGTTATTGTTGAACTGCATTAAAAGTACATGAGACAAAGTGTATATTTATGAAACAGGAGGAGTGTATTACCTAAACCTCAAGTAGTAAATTGTAATTCACCCTAAAAAAGTAGTTGAGTAAAACAAGACCTTTGTTTTCAAACAGCTGGCTTAGATTTTGCTTGAGATCAATTATTCCTTAAAAGACTTTTCTACTATGACTAGCATACATCCGACGACTAGCATACATCCGACGACTATCAGCTCTATGTTCTACTAAATCTTCGATAATTAAATTCAATTCTTTGATCAAACTGGTGGCAAAATTGCCAAGACATGGGCACAGTGGATACAGACGATGGATCAACAACTGAAGATGGGGGTAATTTAGGTATTCTAAACTTGAATAAGTTCTTTAGATTTATCCAACATATGCTTCTAATTTGTTAATTAGTTTTACATAGTTGGCTTCATCCATTTTAGTAAGTTATGTGCTTTGACTTTCTTTTTTTTTTTTTCTAATTTAATTGGCCGCAAAATCTACAAGACGTGGGCATGTCGGGAGATGATGCAGAAGATTCGTCAGAGGATGATCAGGAGTTGGGTAATTTTTGATATTCTAAACTTGAATATATTCTTTTATTTTGTGGAAAGTATATATGCGTTTTTCTTTTTATCAGTTTTCTGGAGTTTCTATGGTTTTGAGAGGTTAAAAAGCAAAAACCTACCCACCCTTCTTGTGCAGTCCTATGGCATGTACAAGTTCACATGATGCTATTTAACCCGAGTAATTGTCTGCCAATAAATAAAATTGTAATTTAATGTTGTAAAAGATCATTCTTAAAACAAGTTATAACTTGAAATTTTTATTAAATAAAATTTAGAAAAGAAAAAAATTTGAAAAACTTGTCATCCAAAACTCCACCTTAGTGTTGTTATTTCTATTTTCTTTCCACTCTCACTGCCCTCTGTTAAGATAGGAGTTACCTGATTAGTCTAGGTTTTTGTTTATATTTTGATCAAATGTTGCTAATTAAGTTATATTTTTTGTATTATTGGCGGAAAGATCAACAAGACATGAGCATGTCTAGTAATACAGACGATTGGTCAACAACAGGGGAGGACAGTGGTAATTTAATTTTAGATACTTTAAACTTGAATAAGTTCTTTAACTTTTTCCAAAGCATGCATTTTTTGGTTAGTTTTCTAGAGTTTTATGATTATTAAAAACGAGAACTATATATCAACAATTTTTTTTGCTTATGCTGCTTTGTTCCATTTAACAAGATTAAAAATTTCAAGAGCTCCATGATTTTTAGGAAGGCAAACATGTTTTACCATGCAATCAAAAATCCTTTTAATGTGGAACACCCTATCCAGCACCTTATCCAGAAAAAATCTATACAATGTATTTCTAATATAGTTAATTATAATTTTCTCACTGAGATTTAAGTGAAATTACACTTTCTCCTGTCTGTTTAAAAAAATACACATTTTACCTTGTTAATTTAATACAGTATGACAGTAATTTCTAAAATATTAATTTAAATATTACAGCAGTCATCATCCAATAATGTCAATTTGTATGGTATTTTTTTACGGTTAATGAACATTTAAAATTTTCAATTTTTTCTTTCTCTAAATGTAAAAAAATATTTTTAAATATAAAAAAGAATTACCATACAAATTAAAATTACTCTAAGATGACTACCATATCGTATAATCTAAATTAAGATTTTAGGAATTACTATTAGACTGTATTAAAAAGTAAAGGGAAAATGCATATTTTTAAAATAGGAGTGGTAAAGTATAATTTCACTTAAATTTCAGGAGACAAATTATAATTATTCCCTTTCAATTAAGGATAGGACAGTTTTAGGAATTGGAATAAGACAGACCCGTAGGCCCAGATAGGAAACATTCCTACTTTAAGGAGCTGAAATCTGCTAGCACAGGTGAAATGCTTAACTGACCAGCTATTAATCCTATTCAAGATTTTCTCAATCAAAGTCATATAATGCTTGATTTGAGGTTTGGCATCAACAAGAGGTACCCAAGGTATGTAATAGGAAGTTCACCTTTTGTCATATCTAACTTTGGATTTTTTTTTAATCCTCGTCACTTAAAGCACCTAAAAATACATTACTCATTTGTTGATTAGTAGAAAGAGCAGAAGATGCTATTGGTGTGGCTGTGAAAGAAGTTTTTTCTCCATTTCCTGAAATTTTATTTAATTTAATTTAATTTTATTCTCGTTTACATGATTTCTTCAATTTTAAAACGAATGTAGCTATAAGCCATTGTTGTACAATTTTTTTTTATTCAAATAGCTATAACTATAAGCAAAATGTAGAATAGGAAATAGCCCTCATTTCCATCCCTTCGTTAAACCAAAGCTATTGTTTTGTTTTCTTTGCTAAATGTACATAGAACAAATGATGGCTCGTGACGATTGTGTCGCTAGCATAAGAATGACAAGTTGCACTAATCCAACATGCCAAGGGAAATGCCGAATGCGAGGCTTCTTCAATGAAGGAGATCACTATTGTCTTCGTGATCGAAGAACTTGTTGTTATAAACGAGCTCAGTGAGGCACTACCAGTACTTCGATTGATGCCTTGAACAGCTCTTGGAAATCCATACCCATCAGTCCTCTTTCCTACAATTAAGTTCAATAAAACACTGTTACCCAAATCTAAGAGCTTTAGCTGCTGCTACAGAATAATTGTAATAATGATGGCTTCTTGTCAGGGCTGCCATAACATGTGACATCCATGTATGCCGCACTTTGTTTTTTTGAAAGTAAGCTTTGCTTCTTCCAGCTGTGTGGATGAAATAATCCATCAAGGGTTTCTTGTTTGTAATAATTGTCGAATGGAATGAGAATGATTCGATCGGATCTTATACATACTTGTTACTCTTATAGAAAAATAACGGCTCAAAGACCCTTTCATCCCTTGAAGTTTATCAACTCGGACCTTTTATCCCTGAACTTTAACTCAAGTTCACTCGTTCCTCAAATTTTAGAGATTGGTATATTTTGCTTCATTGGTCCATTTAAATGGTTGTGTAAGTTATATGAGGACCAAAATAAAGATAAAATGAAAGATGAAGGGCTAGCTAATCATTTAACTTGAAATTTTATATTATTTCATTTTTCTATTTCAATCTTCTCAATCCAAGCAATTTAGAGAGCCATTAATCCTATATAATCTGTACAAGCATTTTACACCAAAATATGATTCATTTTATTTTAGTAGCCAACTCATTCATAGAGCTAGAGGTTTATATGGGAAAAGTGGTTAATTAGTTATTCATCTTCTGTTTTATCTTTCTTTCTTTTTTCAATTCTTATATAATCTAAACGGCTATTTAAGTGGGCTAATGAGGTAAAAAGTGCCAATTTTCAAAGTTTTGGGAGCGAATGAACCTAAGTCAAAATTTAAGGGGTAAAAGGTTTGAGTTGAAAAGGTTTAGGAGTGAAAGGGCCTTTAGCCCAAAAAATAACACATCGATGTCTTATTTAAGCATAGGATGTTTTACGGTTAAAGATTTTTGCCTTGAATTCTAGAATTAATACATAGGGCGGTTATAGATTTTGTAATTGGCTGTGAAGAGATAAAATTTTCATGGCAAATTAATGATTCAATAGACTGCTTATAAGATTGACCAAGTTTCTTAGCCATTAAGGCACATGGAAATTATTTGGTGTTGTGTATGCCTCAATTTGGCCTTTTGCCCTTTGTCCAACATGGGCTTAGAAGAAACACATTATACCTTAGTGAATATGAACTTCCACAAAAAATTTAGACAATTATATTTTTTTATTTTTATTTTTTAAAATTTTTTAGTAGAATCTTATGGCTCTATAAATTTACGATTATAGAAAAATAAAAATTACTCTAGGTAAAACTTGACTTTAGTAACATTGCTAAAAACACCACAAGGTGTGCATCTCTAGAAGCGAAATGATTTGTCAAGTATAAATACACCTCAATGGTTTTACTACAAGCTATCATTATCTTTAAAACCGAACCATACTTCAAACTGAATAATCTTGGGTCATGGTTCAACCAGTGTAACTGGTTAAACCATCTATCATTACATGTTTCATTTTTTCTCGTGATTATTGAGTGACCCTATATTTTGAACATGAAAAGAATAGGACTAAAATGAAAATGCGCACTAAATATAAGAATTCAGTGTTTATTTTACAAAACTCTATATAAATAACTTTCTACAATCCCAAAACAGCAGATGTGAGAGGAGCCGCGCAAACCTTGTTTCCATCTCCAGCACTCACAGGCCAACAATTATGATTCAAAACCAACATATTTCTTTCTTTCTTTCTTTCTTTCTTTCTTTTTTTTGTCTTTGACTTTCATCTTACTTTTTCATCTCTTTCTTTTTTAAAAAAAATATTGCAGAAGATCCCTTCTATTATTTATTTTTTTTTTCGAGATTATTTTTCAAAGTTTTTCAAAAATTCCTCTTTACCTCCATGTTGTTTCTCTATTTTCTGCCTTCTTTACATTTTTATTGTTTGTTCAGTTACCTGATTACTTTGCTTATGCTGTTTAAACTTTGGATGAATATTACAATAGAAATGGAAGAAGAAAATGGAGTTTCTTTCTGACAGTTAGTTCTAAGTAATTTTCGGTCCATGGTTTTGAGTAGATTTTCACCGGTTTTGACCAGCTTTAACTGGTTTTTTACCATACTACGATGGAGCCAAAATCTGCGCTATTGAGACTTGCGGTTCACAATTGAACCGGCCAGCCTAGTCCAGGTTTGACAACCATGTTTCCTACTGTGCTCCTAGACCAGTATAATTATTTTGTTTTCATCTTTATGGTGCTTAGTCATTTTTTATTTATTAGGTTAATTTTTTTATAGTCAAAAAGAAAATTATAATAAAAGACAAATTACATAGAACCAAATAGCCTAAAAGTTGTCGATGCCAAATGGTGAGCATGATCCATTGTTGCTCCGTGAACTACCGCTATAGAGACTCTTCCAAATAGGTTAATCATCTAATGAATCTCCTTAACAGCCTTTACAATCCAAAATGGGTGGCGTTATAGTCTGCAACCTAAAGAAATTCAACTAGGC
Organism: Aquilaria agallochum; assembly: GCA_000696445.1. Classification (NCBI taxonomy): domain Eukaryota; kingdom Viridiplantae; phylum Streptophyta; class Magnoliopsida; order Malvales; family Thymelaeaceae; genus Aquilaria; species Aquilaria agallochum. Next base: position 9,176 of record KK902118.1, on the reverse strand, counting down.
AGTCTGTTAAAATAGTTATTCATGCCATAATAACGAGCTCCTTTCAATGCAGTGAGAATAACTCTAATCTCTATACATAACTCTGAATTGCTTTCTCCAAGAAAACAGGAGAAATCACAATTGGATGTAGACGAAGGATCTTTAAATGACCAAGCCACTGCACCCATCTCCGTCTCAGGATTCTAAGCTCCATCCACCTGGAATATTATTGGGTGGGAGCTGGTAATATTATTATTGACCCAGCATTTAACTCAAGGAGGAGGTCTAGGGAGAAAAGATCTAGTGATATGATCCTTGTGTTGAGCATTAAACTTATTTCATGGATGAGGATATTCCTATTTTGAATAATTTGCACATTTTGGAAGACCTTAGAGTTTTGAGCTATCCAAAGGCTCTAGAGGGTAATAATACTATACTCCTTAGCCCCCGATTGCCAAGTATTATTGTTTGGAAGGTTTCAAACAATCCATTGAAGAAAGTCCTCATTGAATTTAGCTTGAGAGATGCTTGGGGTTCATTCCCACACACATCTAAATGTTGGGCAATGCGTAAAAAAGTGTGTTATGTCTTCTTCCAAGACATCACAATGAGGGCAACCAACTAGAATTGTAGCGCCCCTCTTTTGGAGCTCAAATTTAGTCGACAAGGCATTATTAATGCACTTCCAAACAAAAGTCTTGTATTTTGCTGGGATACTTGAGGCCCATAACCTTTTCAAAAACTTATGAATGTTGGGACAATTTGAGGAACTCGGATTCTGTGGGACACTTTGGAGTTTAGCCAAAACATAGCTCTTCTTTGTCATAAACACCCCATATTCAGCCCCTTCCCAAACTGGCCAAACACTCAAACCCTGATCTCTTCTCCTGGTTCTTCTAATGATTGCCTATACCAAGGTTGTCAATTTTGGGATCCTACCTAGGATCATTTTTTTCCATGCAAGATCGGGATCGTAGATCGTAAAATCATGTCAAAAGCTTAAAATTTATTGTCTAAATAATATAATTCATGTAAAAGGCCAACTATATTAGAAAATTAAGTAAAATTTAAATGTTATAGCAACGGTATAATATAATTATTGATACAATATAAGTAAAGTTCAAACTTTAATAAAGTATACATCAACATAATTAGTAAAATAATTAACACAAGTCTAAAAGAAATTCTTCAACAAACACATTATTAATAAATAAAATAAAGTACAATGTTCATAATTTAAGTATTCAGTAATTGACATCCAATAAATTTAAAATGTATAATATTTTTTTTACAGTAAGTAGATAATTTAAAATTAGTAGTTTTTTCCTTTTAAATGAAATAAGTTCAACTTATAGAGATGAAAAACTGATAATTTGAATATCCATTAATCATAAAAAAATATTATTCTATATATTAAATTTACAGTAAGACAGTTACCGAATAATTTAAATTATATTCTAAAAAGTTGCTATTAGACAATTACCTCGAGTTAACAAATTTTGTCCAATTGGGGACTAAAATTAAATGTTTTTAATGGATTTAAAAAAAATAAGACGTTTTTAATAGGTTAAGGATTTAAATAAAATATTTAATATACTAGAGATGAAAACAAAATGACAATCTATAAATAGATATAAAAGCAGGTAAATTGGGCAAATAGTCTTTTCATAATTTTAACAAATTTGAAAGTAATTTAGAAGTTGACACGTGTACTTCCAAATTGATTACAGAGCAACATATGGTGATTTTCACTTTTGCCCCCATTAAAGCACACATATCAATTCTAGATTTGCTATTAGTTTTAGTGCCAACAAATTATAGTATTTTTATTTTTATATTCTCATTTTCTTAACGTGACACCTGTCATATATATGACATTGCTTTATTTTAAAAACTGAATTCCACTAACCCCATGTCTCCTCAAGCAACTCTGAAATCGGTGAAAACTAAAATCAATTGTTACCAGACTTTTTTGCATTCAATTAAAAAAATATAAATTTTGTAATTCATTTGAACAAAAAATTGCATTACAGAATATTTATTATTTATGATGCTCGTTGGCATCTTCGTTGTATGACATGGTAAGCCTATAAGGGACTTCCGGGAAGAAATTGCCTGAAACACTCAAAGAACAAAGGTTAGGAGGTCCCCGGAGCGTTTTTTCAGGGAAGGAACCTCCGACGCCCAAGTCAGTATTTAGCGAGACAAAGAACAATAAGCAGAGAATAGAAAATACGTTTTTCTTCAGAGTCCCCTCCCCTTACTGAGGTCATTTCCCAAGTATTTATAGGAGGATGTAAGGAGAAGTCCGTTTGACATGGCCCGCTCAGATCATGACACATGTTCAGTCGGATATAGTCCGTACCTTCAGGAATGAAGACCTCTAGCTGGCCATAGGCTGTCTTGGCCAGAAGCTAGGGCCGCAGTAGGTCTATGTGTCAGGGCGTGTGCGAGGGCGGCATGTCAGGATGTGTGCGAGGGCGGCATGTCAGAGGCTTCTTAACCATTTTTGTCGTACTCTCGAGATCCCTTCGGTGGAAGAGACCTCTTCGGTGCAAGAGGGCTTTAAGCCGAGGTCGCTCCAGTTATTCGCAAGTCCCTTCGGCACGGATGATCCCCTTCGGAGGTGTTTTCTCTGCCGAAGATGGTGAGTCTACCTCTCTCGAAGCTGGCTAGGTCGTCTTACCGAGGGTGGTAGTGCACCATATTCCCGAGGTCAGTAGTGTCATTCCTTGAGGGTGATGGTGGACTACTAACGTCGAAGGGTCAGGGTGTCAGACCCTGTTTTCCCGAGGTTGGTGCTTTATCCCTAGAGGGTGACGTCTACCTTTACCGAGGGTGGCGATTCTCCCGAGCTTGTATGTTTGAAGGGCAATAGCGCTTTGGCTATCAATTTACTTATCTTTCACTATCAGTTTTCAAAATTTAAAGTTAACATCCTTTATCTTATCATTTCCCTACCCATGTTCGCCCACGTCCTTTATAACTTCCCCACCCACAGTAGCCGGGTTTCCCACTACTTTGAAGTGTCAGAAAGGCAAAAAAAAAAGAAGAAAAGCTAACTGACAAGCTTTCACTTAGGAGCAACAACTCTCACAGTCTGTCGACTTTTGTAGAAGTTCTATAGTGCTCCACCATTGGGATTCAATCGTCTACAGTTTAGTTGGTTTTCTCCTATTAATTTATATAATCAATCAGTAGATTTCCCACAATAGTGCATGTTAATCTAATCCATTGTCCTACCATGTCGACATTTCTGGAGCAAAACATAGGTGGTAGTTACAATTTCCAATCCCCTCATTCTACATTACCAAGTTCAAATTTTTTTTATCTTCTACAGCTTTGTTTACTGTATAATCAATCAATATATTTCACATTATAATGCACGTCAATCTAATACATTTCCTATAATGCAAACATTTCAATAGCAAAGCACAGGCGACAGCTACAATCTCCACTCATCACTTCTAAATTTCTAGGTTCCAAATTTTTTTATGTGCTGCAACTTTGTTTAGTGAGGATTTGTGCTTCACTTGGGTGCTTTCAATATATTCCCCGCATTTAGTGCAATATAGGTTTTACATGTCCTAGGAAATACTGTTTGTACCATTTTCTGTAGGAGTCAATAGCTAACAATTGAGAGGGAACCTATAGGGAAAGTGCAATGTTGTATTATTTTTTTTCCTAAACTCTGATTAATAATTTTTTTTTTTCATAACATTGAAACTTTTTCTAATAACTATGGATATGTTCCTGTTAACTTTATAAACCAAGCCTTTGTGACACTTTTACTTCATTTTGCCTGTTTTTACTCATGGACACTATAGAGGTTATCCTAATCCCTTTTGTCAACACCTTTGACAAAGTGTGCAGCCATCTTAAATTGGACCCTCATGTTTACATGAATGCACTTGAAGGGTCAAAGTTTAGATTTTATGTTCAGATTGAGGATGGAAGAGATGCAAATGGTGAAAAAAAGTATGCAAGAGTTAATGGGTCACTGTCTAGGGACTTAGGATTTGCTATGCGGACAGTAGCAAAAAATCGTCTCCACAGACTCAAGAAATCCTACAAGGTTGACATACATGACATCAATTTCAATAAAAATCTAGCATTGAGGGAGGAATTGACTCCAAAGGACTATGAAATCGATGGGCTAAAGTATGAGATTTAGTTGGCTAACTACAGCCAATTATGCATAAAAAATGTTTACTTGGACATCATTAAAGACTTAGAGGCTCAAATTCAAGTCTTGAAGGTGCAGTTACCAGCCCATGGAGCAAAGATTGAAGAAGCTACGAGTCAGGTTGAATTTGATCCTTCAAAACAAGCAACTCCGAGAATTACCTTTATGATTAGTGTCTTCACATTTTATTTTTAAGGATAGATTCCAGTTCATACAGTTGTTTTTAAGTGTCACTTAGGAAATTATTTTCTTATTTATAACTCTGTTTTATATCCATGTAAAATTTTCCATTCGTGTGTTTATAACAAGTATTCCCCTATTCATGTTTCTTACAATATACATTTTCCACAACAAGTACCCCACATTGCTTTTGCCTTCTTAGTGGTTCAAAATATTAGGAGAAAAATTGTACGATGTCTTAACTAAAACAATAACCAAAGATAACATTCAAATTTGTTACTAATAAATTATTTGCTTACCAACTTAGTGGGTAGGAGTTAATATGAATTGAAAAAAAATTTTTGTTTTGACTACAGGGAAAAGGATCAAGTCTGTGAAAAATCAGGTATTAAGAATATACCTCTCTCCCCATTCCTGTATGTGCCTTTTTTACCTACATTGAAGAAAAGGAAATAGTAATTTAGACGAATGTGCAATAGCAACATCTGATGAAGCTTAAAAACTTTGGACTATGTAACAAGAAATATACCTTCTCTTGAGCTAGATCCATCAGTGTGGACAATGGAAGCATGGCACCCATCTGGGTTTTTTGCCAAAGGTTATGGGAAAACCTACAGAAGAGAGAAAAAAAAAAGTCACTCAAACGATGATAGATCAAGTGTAAGTGTTGATGAAACCCGTCTACCTTTTCGCCCGAGGCTAAGGCCAATGGTCATCCAACAGATGCAGGTTTCCAAAACAAGGTTCGTTCTTCAGTCAACCTGGATTTCAATTTCACCTCCCTTCCATGTTGTTTCACTGCTTCTAAATTCAACCTTACACCTGGAGATGAAAGAAGCATTTGTTCAAGACACAGGCTTTAGGGGTAAATCTTGAGTGACAGCAGAATAAAACTTGTATTAGAGGAAAACTAAAAAACAAGTGCAAAAAACTTCATGTATGATAACAAAATTTTAGGTTCAAGGCATTAAAAAATAAAATACATGCACAACTTTTGAGGGTCAGATGATATGTCTGCAGTTCATCGTGTTCACCGCCGGTATAAGGAAACGGCCAACAGCTACCCGCAAGTGGTTTCTTCAGATCACACTATAGTCACACAAAATAAGAAGAACGAAGGAGCCATAAAAAAATCATGGAAATAAATTTACAAACACAAGCTTAGAACGAAAACCAAGTTGGTGAAAAAAAATAGGGAAGAATTGATTTCGGCCTTCAACGATCTCCACACCGATGGATGGAATAACGAAACGAAGGTGGGGTAGACCAAGTAGCGGCTTTAATTAAAGTAGATTTAAATCATATGTCCGCCGTTCACGATGTCCGCCACCGTTCTCTAGTGGCAGAGTAATAACAATGATTATTAGAACGAACAAAGCGAAGAAAAAAACAAATATTTCTTTTCGCCACCGTTCATGGACTTATCGACACCAGAAGGACTTAGCCGGTGGCAAAGGCCCAATGGCGGCGCAGGCCCAGTGGTGGCATTTTTTGTTTGCTAGATTTAGGGCTCACGGTCTGCTAGACTTAGGATTTACTAGATGGCACTAAAAGATGAAGAGATGTAATAGTTGCTAGGGTTTGGACACAACTCCGTATTTATAGGCCTTGCAAGAGAATACTAATACACACATCAATCCTTTAGAATTTATAAGCTGCCCAGCTTAACCCTTAATTCTATTTTTCTCCCATTTTGGTCCCTTCTCTCCGTTGACTTAGCATGAACCATTGCATTTTTTTTTCGACCATTATGTTCTGGTCCATTCATTTTAAAATTTTTGGGCCAATTTTAATTTCCGTTCTTGGGCCCATATTAAATCTCTTTTGGGCCACATCTCCCCCATTTTATAATTTAAATCATTGGGCCTATCATTTGGCCCATCCTCTTTGAATTATCCAATTTTGAGTATTTGGCCCATCTCCCAACTACTATTTTATGCACCAAGTTCCTAAACTCATAATTTCAACTCTAAATTTATTTCTAATTTTTCTATTAATGAAATATATGGTAATTAGTTCCCTATTTTTTAAGAACATATATTAATTAATTATAATCAAATGCTTAATATTTGTGTTATAATCACATCCTTAATATTAAAACACATATATTTTACCCCTTACAAGTTACTTCAAATTACTTACAAATATTTAATATTTAAATATTAATACTCTAAACAAACTTTCAAAATATGAAAATGGGGAAATTATGTTTTAATTTGTTTTTTAGGTTTCCTTAATTTTATGTTCTCCGTTAAGTAGTAAAATATTAATATTTTAAACAAACTTGGAGAATAGGAAAATAGGAACATAGAAAACTACAAAAATAATACTTGAACTTATTTTGAATTCACCAAAAATTTTATCTTAATTTCTTTACTATTTCATGTACACCTTTCCTAGGTCAAAGTTTATTTATATTTTTTTTCGGTTTATGAAGAAAATGGTAAATATTTAAAAATACTTGATATTAAATTATTAATATCAATATTTTTTAAAAAAAACTCTGAAAATAGGTCAATAGGAATATAATATACTATTAAATTATTGATATTAATATTTTAATCAAAATTTACCTAAATATTTAATTTGTTAAACATCTAGATCATTTTTTTTCTATATTTAGGGACAACTGGTGTTCTTTACCCTTTTATTAACTGTCCTTTACCTTTGTATTCATTTTCGTTCACCTCTTTTGCACTACCTATATTTCCTTGACTTATATACTATTTATCTTTTCCTTTGCAGCCAATTACACTTACCATGGACTACTTACCTTCTGACATTCTTGCGCTTATCCTGTCAAAAGCCATCCTTAGGGTTCCTTATAATTCTGGGGACCTTGCATCTGTCCATCCTTCATTTTCCATGGCGTTTACTTCTCCAATGATTTTTTTAACCTTCGATGTTAGATCAATGATTTGGGGATGGTACACAAATCGCACTTCTCTCACATTCTTTTTTTTCCACAACTTTGGCCATCTGTTGCTGTCCTTGTCGATGGTTTGATTCAATATTTCAAGTATGGAAACTTTACCGAGGGTTTGGACTCTATCCATTATGCATCCACACGTAGCATCCCAGTTGCAAAATACCTCTATACCATTTTTTCTACCAACCATGGCCCTGCTTTCTTTGCTCATACCATATCCTATATTCGTACTTTGAAAGTAGAAGAGGGTTACCGTTGGGGACTAGTCATTCGAAAGCTAAGGGTTGAAGCTGATGATATCATTGGAACTATTGTTCACCGGTGGCTGGGATTGTTGACTGTGTCATTTGAACATGGTAATCCTGACCTCAGTCACCAGCATTGTGGATCATTCATACGTAGAATCATTGAAGCTCCCCCCGTTGATCAATGGGCTCTTATGCTTTATGAGATTGATGACCCGAGGATGTGCGAGCAGTGTTTAGTGGATGAAGAATTTCGATGCTTGGTTCTCATGGCTCTTGGCTTCTACTAAAGTGTCACATTGCATTTTCTTTATTCACATTAGAAGTACTTCTAATAATTTCATATGCATTTCAAATGCGTATTAGAGGAAGAGTTAGTGTTTTTAGTTCTTATGGTCTTTCGGGTGGAGTAAAATTACACATTTTAGTTTGTAGTGTTATTGTAATTAGTATCTAACTTATGCCCCTATAGATATCTTGATAACATCTTATTCAGTGTTTACTTTGCTTTATGTTTATTTCTGTGCTTGACATTGTCTTGTTTGCAATATGATGCTTATATGCTATGTTCATCATTATCATCGGTTCTTAGTTTATTTCACTTACTTTCTTTACTAGTTATATTTCCATGTACATGACCTATTACAACAACGAATTATGTTATTTACTTTTTTTATGACTACTATATGCACAATTACATTTCCTTACATTTTAAAGGAAATGGATTCATGTGCTTGAAGAGCCCGTCGCACTGAATTGCGACGTGCTACTCGAATGGCTCGGTCTTTGGGTAGAAATCCTTCTTACTGTAATTGCAACACTTCCATTATGGCTGATCATTCATCTACAAATGGAATTTTCGCTGCTTTACCTACCTCACTTATTCCATTACCATGAACTTCATTAGCAGATATCAGTAACAAAGTTCCATCACATCCTCATTCTACACACCCTCATTCGATTGTAAATGTACATATTCCTCCTCAAACCACTTCATTCAGTTAGGGTCCACCCTATTCATAGCTATTTTGAGGTAGGGGAAAGTTCTTCTACTGCGGCGAAGGTGAGTAAAATGAACATTACATCCAAATAACCCATTGAACATATACCGATTGGTCTGTTCAATGAAAATACAGTTCCTGTTATACGTTCGCTCATCTTTACGAATTATTTCTCTATATCATTCAATCCATTAGTAATCACAAAATTATATGTTACATTTTGACATTATTATTGAATAGACACCATTGCCGATGTCAGTGTGGCTGAACCTCTGTATGCTGCTCAGGATTCTCACGGGGATGATCATTACCGTACGGTCTTTTACCTATCCCACTACAATTATTTCCACTTCCATTAAACCCTGTTCCATGATATTACTTCTCAATTCAGGTACATGTTTTAAGTATGAAGACATCAGTCCTCCTACATATATCTGTCCTCATTGTAGCGCTATAATGTGGTACCAAGAAAGGAGCAATAGGTACCACCATACATTGAATCCAGAATTCTCCTTATGCTGTTGTGGCAACGTGACGGTCGTTTTCGGGAATCGCTACCAATCGGTTTTCGCTCAGGTCGATTGGACACCTAAAATATGGTCTGCGAGAGTTCGGGGGTTCGGGAGTACGGTTACGTTAAAACAACTTTGTTAAAA
>KK902117.1:0-51710 GCA_000696445.1 Aquilaria agallochum | reverse complement strand
TTACAGAGAAGGAAAATTACAAGAAGAAAAAGAAGAAAAAGAAGGCAAAGGATCCTAGAACAAGCTAAGGAATCTCGGCGTCCCGGGACTCATCAGCTCCTGCATTCTTTCCCGCCGCCTTCGGCGCCGAAATAGAAGAAGGCAAGTTCAGATGATCAATCTTAGACCAGGTCCACCGAAGTCCCTCGGGAATGTTCAAGGCCGCCAAGAAAGAGAGGTCCAGATCTGGAAACCTCTGAAGGACTTGGTGCCGAGCAAGACAGAACCCATCCTGAAAACCAACCTTGGTCATCTGGTCAGACTTATCCTTCTCGACCTCAAGCTCCTCGAGGTCCTTCTGCAGATCAGAGATCTCCTTATTCAGTTCCTTCGTCTTCTTCTTCTTCGGCTCCTTCTTCAAAGCATCAACCTCAGCTTGGAGCACAGCCTTCTCAGCAAGCGCCTTCGCCAGGAGACCTTCAGCCTCTGGCTTCTCTTTCTGATGCGCCTCATTTGCTGAGCTCAGCTCCACCACCTGGGAGCCGTGGTCAGAAATTTTCTGGGAGGAGTCCTTTAAAAGTTTCTCTTTTTCTTTCTAGAACTCCTCCCGAAGGGTGGCAACTTCCTTCTCCGCAGCTTGGGCCAGCTGCAAATTCTTGACAGCTAATTCCGAGCACATGGCCTTAGTTTTTTCTAAGGCTTCTAAGGCCGAAGCTCGGANAAACGTATACAGGCCAGATCCTATATCCATTTAGGGTTCCTACTTTACTCACTATCAGGACACTAACTTGGGCGTCGGAGGCTACTCCCCGGAAAAACATCCCGGGGACCTCCTAACGCTTTTTTCTGAGCCTTTCAGGTACTTTCGCAGCTGGGGAATCTCTCCGTCAGATGTTCTCCCTCGGAAGCTCCCTCGGAACTCACCATGTCACTAGACAAAGACGCTTCAGGGCATCACCTATGGTTTGGGGGAATGATCGGTGGCTCAGGAGAAGGCCCTTCATTTAAAGCTTAAGGCATTACACAAGAATGCTAGCTTCTTTCAACTGGAACTGAGCAACGAACAAAACACCAAAGAGGCACTTATGGAGGACCTCAAGCTGGAGAAAGAGGCCAAGGAGGTGAAGGAGGGTGTCACCAAGGGGCTGAAGTTGAAGGTGGGGGAGCTTCCTCAGCTTCTTTCTCGATAGATTGTTTGAGAGCATCAGGCCCAGAATGAGGCCGATCATCTGACGGCGTTGTTGAAGGCAATAAAGTCCAAGATAGGTGTTGCCGAGGTCACTATGCCAATGGATAAGTACGCTCCCTTAGGCCTAAGGACTATTGCTGGTAAGGCTAGCTTGAGCTTAGTCACCTCTATGATGCCCCTTGTAAAGCTCATCAAGTTAGTTGACTTCATTGGGTGTGAAGGCCATTTAGAGTACTAAATGCCTTCAGACCAAGTCCAATACTTGTGTGAAAGAGCTTGGCTCGCTCGTCTTGAAGGTAGAGAATGGTCTTAGAAGGACTACCTTCCTAAAATTTAAGGAAGGCTTTCTTTCTTTCCCCTTTCAGGTTAAGCGGGTGCATCCGGGCCTTGATCTTTCATTTTTCTTAGCTTCCGAGGAGTTGGGTTTGGATTATGAAGCTTGGCAAAAGGACAAGAAAGCTGAGATTCCTACCTTTGAAAAAGATGTGTCGGTGACAGACCTTGATAAAGACATTTTTTCATATAAAATTTAAAAGCCTCTATTGTTAGCCCTATCCCTCCCCCTTTTTTGCCTTTGTTCCTTTAAGACTTTTCTTCGCCTATTGTAATGATTCTTTTGTAAAGAGATTCCTTTAATGAGATGTTCATTTTTGCAATGCCTCTATCTTTTACATTTTCATAAGGCTGCAACATTTGTTGTGATGTTTCGCGCAGGTAGGGGCCTAGTCGAATGTTTTTAAGTGTTCGAGAGTTTTGTGAGGCTTGTTTTTATGTGATAAGAATGTAAAATGTTAAAGAATTTTATTTATAAGTAACCAAAGTACATAATATAAAGTAGTTACTTCTATGATAATCTAGGCAAAGTAGAGAAACAAGCCGTCCAAATGGTAGTTTCTGGGTAGCTTTTTCCCTTCTAAAGTTGCCAACTCATGGACTCCTTCTCTAAGCTTCTTTATGACCAAGAAGGGGTCCATCCTAATTTGGCCTCAGCACCCCATGCCCCGGGTTTTAGCCAGTTAGTTTAACTTTGATAAGGGCCAGACCCTGCACTTGAATATTTTTACCTTTCATCCTTTGATTGTGAGTTAAGCCAATTTGCTGGCTAAAGACCATCTTGCAAACCTTTACATCCTCCCTTAGCTCTTCTATCATATCTAGATTTCCTTCAATGGCTTTTTCTAAGTAGAATTGTAGGCTTAGGTTTGTACGGTAGGGCCAAAGTATAGTAAGATGCCTTTGTCTTCAGCAAATTGTCGAACCTGCTCATTGTCAAACTACTTTTCCATTGTCAATGACGATGGATTGTGGGCACCTAAAATGGCAAATGATATTCTTCTATAAGAACTTAGTGATTTGGGGGTTCATGAAAAAGACCAAGGGTTTCACTTCTACCCACTTTGTGAAGTAATCTACGGCCACAATATAGTACTTAACTTGCCCTGGGGCCATGGGGGAGCGCTCCAATCAACTTTAATCCCCACATGGCGACTGGCCAAGGGTCCACTTCCAAAAAGGCACTGGTGGAAGGTAGCCTCTATGTTCTCAAATTGATCTAACAATTATGGCATGTGCAGACAAATTCCCTAGTGTCCCTTCTAATTGTAGGCCTAAAGTAACCTTGTCTCAAGGTTTTGTGGGCCAAGACATTGGCACTAATATGTGCTCTACAGTCTCTCTGGTGAATTTCTTTGAAAACGCGATGCCCCTCAAGTAGACTTATGCATCATTGCAATGGGAAGGAAATGTCCTGCTTGAATCTTGATCTTCCTCTTTTCCTCAGGAGTTACACTCAATGTACCCTTCTCGAGGTAAATTTTGATTGGCTCCCTCCAATCATCTTTGGGTGCCATAGCATGTATCAAGTGGACCAAGGGCTCTGTAAGTACTTTTGTTGCAACCTATTCCCTTCTATTTGAGAAGGCATCAACCCTAGTATTCTAACTCTTGAAGATCTTTTGAACCTGCACAAGGTTAAACATCTTCATTAACTTTCTCGCTGTGCTAAGGTATTTGCAAAAAATGGGCTATTTTGTGCCTGCTATCCCGTGATTTAATTCGTTATTAGTCAAGAGTCACTGTATATATTTATGGCCCACACCCTCACCTGGCCAGCCAACTACAGCCATGCAAGGAGGGCTACATATTCTGTGACATTGTTAGGTATGGGGAAATAGAATATGATTTTGAATGTGGCTTCTAAGTTAAGCAGGCCTCTTAGTATGATGCCTGCACCCTAAAATTTTGCACCCAAGGCACCGTTGACATACATTTCCCAGATGGGTGCCTTATCATGCATTTCCTGTGTTTTTGTACTTAGCATCATCTCAACCATAAAATATGCTAGGGCTTATTCCTTAATAGCTTTGCAGGGCTTATAGTGGATGTTATATTCCCCCAATTCAATGCACCACTTAGTAAGTTTGCTGTATTTATCTGGTTTCTGTAAGACATCCCGTAAGGGTAACTCTATTTTGACGGTGATGTGATGAGTCTGGAAATACATTCATAATTTTTTAGAGGTCATGATAAGGGCTAGGACTACTTTGTAAAGTATGGGATATCTAGGTTTGGCCCCCTGGAAGGTTTAGCTAACATAGTATAGAGGCCACTGTTTCGTTCCACCTTCTCTAACAAGGATAGCGCTGATGAAGCCTTTAGTGACAACTAAGTAGAGTACCAGGGGCTCATCAGGCCTCTGCTGTTTCAACGTGAGGAGATGTTGCAGATAATTCTTTATCTGCTGGAATGTTTCTTGGCATTCATCTGTCTACTCAAAGGCTGCTTCTTTCTTTAATATTAAAAAGAATGGCTAACATTTATCTCCAAATCATTAGACAAACTGTCCCAGTGTGATTAGCCACATAGTGAGCTTTTGGATATCTTTCTTACTATGAGGGTTAGGCATCGTGATGATGGCCTCAATTTTTTCATGGTTGGCATTGATCCATTTTTCAGAGACCATGTAACCAAGGAATTTACTAGGGCATACACCAAAGGTGCACTTATTGGGGTTTAGTTTTATATTATATTAACGCATCCTTTGGAAGGTTTCTTGAACGTCGTCAACATGATAGCTTACTACTTTGCTTTTGGCAATCATGTTATCTACATAGACTTTCATGTTTCTCCCTATCTAGTCTATGAAGATGCAGTTCATCAACCTTTACTAGGTGGCTCTAGCATTTTTCAAGCCGAATAACATTCATTGGTAGCAATAGATGACTTCACTTGTTATGAAAACCGTCTTCTCTTCATCTTCAGAGCGTATCTGGATTTGGTGTTAGCTACTAAAAGCATCCATGAAGGACGCTACTTTGAATTCAAATGTGGCATGGACCAATTGGTCTATACATGGCAAGGGATATGGATCTTTTGGGCACGCATTGTTAAGATTGGTATAGTCCATGCACATGCGCCAATCTCCATTTTTCTTTTTTACTAATACCACATTGGTGAGCCATTTAGGGTATCACACATCCCTGAATGATTCTGGCCTTCAACAGTTTTTTGACTTCTACCCTGATGAATTCACGTCTCTCGGGTGCCATATTGCCATTTTTCTACTATACTGGTCAAGCAAAGAGGTCCACTTGCAAGCTATAAGTAATGACTTCTAGGTCTATCCCGGGCATTTTTCCAAGTGACCAAGCGAATACATCTACACTTGCTTTAAGGAATTGAATGAACATCTGTCTTACCTTAGGTGAGAGGTTCTTTTCAATCTTGATCGCATTTCCGGGGACCAATTCCACTAACTTCATATCCTTCGACAAAGCCGCACTACCCCTGTTTTCCTGGAATGCCTCCCTGCACCTTTTGGACTCTGCTGGTACAGGGGCATTTTCTCTGGGCCTTTGCAAGGTTGGCATGTAACCTTGATGTGCCATCGCTTGGGTGACAAACACTATTGCATCCCTAATAGGAGTCACAAAAATCACCATTAGACTTCAGACGTCGGCCTAAATATGGAATTGCACCTGAGCTAGTTAACCCAAGATCGCATTATAGGGCGATAGGACGTCAATGACAAGAAATTTTGCATCATGGGAATCACAAACAAGTTTCCCATTGTGATCTCTTCCTATCAACATTAGTGATACCCTAATGGTTCTGACGGTGGGGACTTCATCATTTCTTATCCCAAAGGTGGGCCCATTGATGGGCAACAGGGAGGATCTCCAAACATTTACTTTTTTCTAGCAAGTCAATGAAAATGACATTGACATTGGCCCATGTATCCAAGTAGACCTTTTCTACATCGAAGTTGTTGATGTGTGCCCTAAAGACGAGTGGGTCCAAGTGTGGGACCACTACATGGGATCTATCAACCCTAGTTATGACCCAATGACACGGCCGTCCTTGGCCCCTGCCTAGGAAGCCTGTGGGAGCTGGTCTCACAGTGGATTGCAATTGGCTAGCTGTATATTTGCGCGGATTAAAATCCCATGATACTAGTTGATTAACCTAGAATATGCAAGATGCATGCTCTTCATGCTTTGACTTGGTTTATTAAAACCATAAAACATTAACTTGGCCAAGTAATTTCTACAGAAAATAAGTACAAATAGCCAAAGCATACAAAATCAACATTTGTGTGAGTTTACTACACATAACAACTCGTGAGAACATTCATACTTAAAGTAAGCTAATGCCCTCACCCAAGAGCAATCCTAGAGTTTAGGACTCCTCAAAACATAGACTATGGAGGCAACTAGAGTACTGTATAAATACAAGCCTCAACTGAGATCTTCTTGACTTAACTCCCACCTTGGATACACGTTCCAGTGGCGAGTCTCAAAAGCTTTGTCCAAGTGCTACTAGGCTCTGCAACCAAAGGAAGACTTAAGTTAGTACTGTTACTTAACCAACTAGTACCCATGTAGACTAGAATCATAGAGATTCTCAAGTGCCGTACCTGTACACACAAAATAGCACTACCGCGATAATCCTCAACGATTACCCGGTCCAACAACTTCAGTCTCTGCACAACATAATTAGGGAGTGAGAATTCAACATTCTCAGTACAGGGTCTTCTGTGTACCTGTAAGAAAATTACTAGGACTCTACATATGATAACATATGTAACTTGCTACGAGCTCACACAGCATGAGGGTCTGATATATGTACATATAACTAGGCCTTTAAGACCTCTCCTCAAACTAGTCCTCCTCACGGGGCATCACTTCGTGCCTAGCGAGTTCTGGCCACTAACTCGCTCCTAGTAAGTCGTAGCTTACTGATGCAATGATGTAACCTTCCCTTAGTCGTTGTGCAGGGGAATTATGGTGGAACTTTGTAGACTAGGCCATAAGACCTCCTTGTAGACTAGATGAACAAGGTTTGACCTTGCAACCTCATGGTTCACGGCACGACTAGGTTGCCAAGGGTTCTAAACCTTTCACTTGAGCTAGTGGTACTTAGTTATGTTCATTTGCAACCTAGTTTCCTTGCTTGTTGCACAAGCAACCATGAAACCTTATAAAACTCAAGGAAACTCTCACCTCTTGTGAGATTTCTGGAAGTCTCGGAGTACCCCCCTGAGTCCTTAGACCCCAAGGTACTCTAAGAACCCCCTTAGGTCTCACCTCAATCATCCTAGCAAAATGTGAAATTTCTGCCATTTTTGCCTATGGCGATGCGTCGCCAAAGTTGGTAACGTTCTGCCACATTTTTCCTGAATTGGCGACGTATTGCCACAGTTGGCAACGCTATGCCAATTTTTCCCCTGGATTGGCGACGCATCGTGGGCCTCGACTTGTAATTGGCAACGCGTCACCAATCTGGGTTTCTGCAGAATTTGGCACATTTTGCTGCTATGAACTTTGGACACTTAGCAAACATAGTAAACATGCTTGGAAAGCCTCCAAATTTCACACACTCATAGACCATGTTGCATAGAACATAACCAACTATCACAAGCCAATCTATGATGTCTCGTAACATCAATCCAATCATCCTAAATCTCCTAGTCCACCACAATTCAACCAAAACCTTTAACTAATGCTATTGCTAGAATCACTCAATTCCTTCAAGCAAACTCAAGCCAATAGCATTAATTGAACTTGAAAACATAACTCCCTTACCTCAACACCAAGTAACAAGCAAGAATTAAACTCTTTTCCAATCCATAAAGCTCAACAAAGTGTTACCTAAGTTCCAAGCAAAAACATAAGCACTAAGCATCAAAATCTTACTTTCTAACCAAAACCCAAGCCCTAAACTAACCAATTAACATGAATTCAATCAAGAACACAATGCTTACCACGTACTAAAAATAGGGGATGGGATAAAACACTCTTCCAAGCTCCAAAACCATGGTTTAACACTTGAAATGAGCTCCTCCTAGCTTATATACCCTTGATGGCTCCTCTTGGCACCAAGAAATCTTGATTTCAAGGTTGAATTGATAGCAAAATGAGAGTGAGAAGGCTGGAAACGAGATTATGGAAGCTATAGCCTCACTTTCCCCTTCTTAAACCCTCACTTACCCTCCAAGCCACCAAAGTATTCAGCTTAAATCACTTAAGCCCCCATCTTTTGTAACTTAATGATTCTTGATTAAATTCTTGTTTAACCTTCAAGTTTGGGTTAAGGTTGAAAGTTAAGTTATAAAAACTCATTTTAACTACTCGGGACTCATCCCGGCTATTCAAGATGAAAAATTACCATTTTACCCCTGAACTTCGGTTAGTGCCTTATCTACCTCGGAACTTAGTAAACTTTGCTAAACTTCTCTATTCTTGCTATGTAAACTTGAATTAAGGTTCTAAACTTAATTTAGAACACTTTACCTTCCTCAAGAGTGCCTGCTACTAGGAGGTCCATAACACCCAGCCAAGGTCAACTACTTCGAGTAACATGATTTCACGCTCTTATTTTTTTTGAACTGCTGAGTCGTATTTTTTTATGATCATATGAACCACCTCTACTTGGGGGTCTAGGTTTTGGCAGTCTTTTGAAGAGTAAGACCTCTCAGGCCTTCAGACCTTGTCATTGTTGCCCATGTTGTTTCTTCTATGACGTCTCTCCTCTTGTCTACAGTAGTGAGATGTTCATCTAAACAAGTACTTTTTAGCTTGCCTTCATGAATCATTTCCGCAAATATCTCCTTTAATTAACAACACTCCTCGGTCTATGCCTTTTTTCTTTTTGGTATCTACAGTATTTTTTAAGGACCTTTTTGCCCTATGGGGGCATCACTGGTGGCCAACTAGGGATCTGGTTCTTCTTCTCAAGGGCATAAAGGATGTTCGACCTTATTTCTTTGAAGGGTGGGAAGACGAGCCTTAGTCGTGAGTCCCTTCTGCCCCTCTTCTGGGATTCATTTTCCTTGGCTTTGGGGTGGTCTCTAGGAACCATTAGATGATTGAATTCCTTAACATGCATGTATCTTATGGCTCAGTCGATGAATTCCTCTAGGTCTCACACGGGGTTCTTATGAAGGTCATAAGCTAGCCTTGAATCTTAAGCCAATCCCTGGGTGATGGCTACTAGGTGTAGCTTTAGAGATAGTCCTTGCCCTTGTATTGCCTCAACATTAAATCTTCAGACGTAGTCCCTTAAGGGCTCCTTACGACCCTGCCAAGTTTTCAATAAGCGAGCCATTGTCTTTGGAGTCGACTAGCTTCCTAAGAAGTGTCTTAGGAACACTTAGGAAAGGTCTTTGAATGAAGAAAGTGGCCCCCCTGGTTGGTCCTAAACCAAGAAATGGAAGCTCTTGTCAATGTAGAACTGAAGGCTCTACACATGATGGCATTTGAAGCCCTTTCAAGCCTTATGGAGGTAACATACCTCTGTATGCGGTTTACAAGGTCCATAAAGCCATTATATAAGTCAATTTTTAGCATGCGGAACCCTTTAAAAGTAGGGGCATTAATTATCTTTTCTAAAAAAAGTTGGAGCCATAGGTACTCTACATCAGTCCCTAGGGTATGGCCTTCCTTCGGTCACTCTAGGGCCTGCATGTGCTACTCCATCTAGTGGAGCCTTTGTAGGATCACACTAATGTCATTATGAATGGTCTAAGAATGACCGCCTTTCATGGGTTTGTGCCCTTGAAGGCTAACCTTATGGAGGGGCTAGGGAAGGCCCTCTGCCGAATGACTTTTATCACCCTCTTTTGGAGCCTTAGGTAAATCTTTTGAAATTTCTTGCTGGACCGTCACCCTTAATTACTTGAATAGGGCATGCTATAATGCCTAGAGCTATTCGTCATTCAGGGGCACAGGGCCCATACCCCTACAGGGGGTCCCTCTGAAGCCCCATGGGATTTTCTAAGTCATCCTTTTGTTGTGTTTCTTCTCCTGTAGGCCCTATGGACCTCTCAGGGAGATGGATCTCTTGTTCAGTCTCTTGTAGGTGCTGGTTCTCCATTCATGATCTCCGCATGTTCACCATATTGGGTTCCTATAAATGGCACCAAATTAATAAGGAAAATGATCGAGTAAGCTTAGCCCAAGAGCTTGGTGAATAGCATATCAGAATCCTGCGTCAAAGGCAGCATCCAAGCCTTGGAATATGCTCCTGAGGAAAGCCCTTAGATGCTTAAGTTAGTTTTCTAGCAAAAAATAGCAGAAAGAATAAAAAGAGAGCACCTCGAGGTTGGTAAGGGGTTTATGTAGTCAAGGCATGCTTCGGGGTTCATTCTTAGGATAGAAATTATGTAGCTTATCTTATATTTGTGGGATATAGCTTCCTTCTTGGGGGAATTCCCTTTGGGGCCTATCTAGGCCTCCAGGAATGGTCCAGTCGCTAGACATCCGATTTTGGACCCTTGGGTCCGTTTTCTACCAAGAACTTTTTATATGATTAGCATTAATCTCATCTTCATGTGTGGAGAAGGGAAACCTCAATCCATTCTGAACCTAACTCAATAAGGATCATAGCCAGTCAAGTTACAAAGGCCAAGGATCTTAATTAATCAGGTTACAAATGAAGATGGGAAAGCAAGGATACAAATCGGTTGTAAAGAACAAAGCTGAGGAATGAAAGCAAGGTGGAGATGGCATGAATAAATGTTGTTTAAGCAAGGCTCTAACTAGAGCGTGTGCCACTTCTTTTGTCTAGCATTGCCTAGCTAACTCATCGACGCTAGCATTAATGGCTAAAGAATGAAAAAATCCAAAAAATTTTCAATTACCGAAGTACACTAGTAATATAAAATTCCTAATTCTGAGTTGTGAAATATAATAATACTAGAAAATAAAAATTTTAGGGAGACTTGGTCAAGGATATGCATCCAGTTTGGTTGTTTCAGGGACTTAGGTCGAGGAACGAAACAAGGTTGTCTTCGAGATAGTCATGGGCCTTTTTGAGGTAGGGAATAGGAGATCAGAGGTGATGGGACACAACTCAGAGCCTAGACCAACCTATCCTTAAGGTCTTTTTCCCACTTTTACTAAGCTACTCCCAAGAACATGAAAAAGGGGCAAAAGTAGGAAGCCAATAACTTAGCACATGTCATGCTTTCCTTAATTTAGAGGAGGTTATACACCCTAAAATGGTTATAAATACACCCTTTGATCCTCATTTAAGGGGGAATGATACCACATACATTACTCTAGATCCCTCATCTCTCTACATTTACAAAACTGAGAACTCTCTAACCTACCAGGTTATGGACCAAACATCTACCCCACATACAAATAGACTTTCTCATACAAGGATTTAACATTGGCGCTGTCTGTGGGAAGCGATGGAAAATCCAAAAGAAAGTCTACCTAAGAGTAGCACAACAAACCTTTCTCTACCAGTTGTGTCAAACACAAACCCTTACCTAGCACCCATGACTCTATCTCCACTGGCAATAGTCACCATGGAAATGTTCCAATAGCTTTGTGTGTGGTGAAAAGCTCTAATCCATGCTTCCTAATTACATCGTTCTCTCCTAATCTCAAAAAGCACCCACTCAGTTAGAGGTCAAATCCTTTTACGCAAGAACACTTCCCATAATTTTGGCTTGAAGAGGTTTATCTTTGTCAACAACTTCTTTGATCTAGAAGATAGGTAAAGACCTTATAACTATTTCCGTTGATTGACAACAAATGCTCTACAACATAATAAGAAATAATTAAATGCCTACAAAACCCTGTATGTTTTGATGACTCCTCTCAGGGCCCAAGCCTAAGGGCCATATTTGTCCTCCAGGACCCAAGCTAATAAGCCACACATGTCCCGATAGGACTAAGCCAACAAGCCAATGGTTTCCCTTGGGCCACAGCTTATAGGCCACCAACACCTCATGAGTTCGACAAATGAGATAGCAACCACCTTCTAAAGTTGTCACAAATAAGATATAGCAAACATATGCTAGTGAAAAAAAAAAGCATGAGAACTATGGAGGCAAGCCAACAAGCTTAGCCTTTCATACTTTACCACACGTTGGAGTGACAAAACCTGAATTTAAGCATGAAATCCTCCACCACTGACTAATTCATTCTTTTCATAGCAAAGCATGAAGAGTAGTTTGCCAAACTTACGTTATAATTAACGTGAGCCTTATAGACCAATAGATGATTTTTAGGACCATGCAACCACTATTTTGAGCTAATAAATGTAATTAAGGAGTTGATCAGGCACAAAAGGCTACCACAGTTTGTAAGGGAGCATCAAAAGAGCCCCAGGAACTTGATTCTGGTTGGCATATCAAAACAAAGCCCCAATGTAGCCAAGGACACAAGATGAAGATTGTCAAACAACCATACACATGTTGATCAACTAGTCATCCTATGGTGAGAATCTAATTCATGTCCATTAGGTGAACGAGATTTCATTTGACCTGCACACACCCATATTATTCTCAGACCACCAATGATACGATCAAAAAAGGCACAACCAAGGATGGGAGCTGCTGGAACATGGAAGGAATCATATGGAGATGATGGCCAAGANTTTTCTCTTTGGTTCTTTGTGGACTGCCTTGGTGCACAAGTGTGCTTGTGTTCTTGGAGTTCTATACTTCTCGTTTCTAATCACAGGTTGATTAGGGGTGGGGGTCTTTAAACCTAATCTCTTTGATGTCTTGTGGAGCTTGAATCACATTTTGGGCGCGTTTCATGGTCTTTATACCATAAGGGTTCGCATCAACCAACTGCCTATGTTTCATGACCCCACAGGCATCCAATAGTGTTCTAAGTGTTAGTCACCAAAGTTAAGAAGATACCACTAGGCACCGAGGCCAAGCCCACTGTGACCAGTAAACATGCATTGGACTGCATGGACCCCTGAACTTCGAGCCTGCTGAGGCCATACTCTAGCTCTATATATAGAGCCACAAATTGGCCCATCTTAGTAGAGAGGATGATCACCCTCCCCATAACCATTAGGTAGCTTTTCGGTTACAAAGCTAAGTGTAGACCCTCAGCATGCCCAGTGACACAATAAAAATGGTCTTTTGCCTTAGAACGACATCAATTTGTATAATTCTTTATACGTATAACATTACTCTAAACACAATGTTTTATATGTTTGCTTTTTATTTGTTTCAATTTTACACCATTATAAATATTCAACTACTATTCAGTTTTTTAAGTAAAGATATATGCACATCATCTTATAACCTTTTAAATGTATTATAAATATAATAAATTTTTAACCATATAGATTTCTAATTCAATTCTTTTAATTCAATTATTCAAATACCCTGTATACAAAGCTGATAATCACCCCATCCTAGTGGAGGGGATGATCAATGTCTCCATAACCATCAGGGAGCTTGTTGGTGACATAGCCAGTAATAGGAGGGCAACAGCTTTAATGGATTTTAAGGCATTAAGTCTTTATCTCCTTACAATGCATTGTTTGGGCCTCATTGCTAGTCAACGTTCGATGTCCAAATACATCTAAGAACCATAAAAGTCAAATTCCCCATCTTGAATAGTGAAGGAACAATCATCCCAATGACCCTGAAGAAAATGGACCTCCTGGACCACCTAGTAAAACATATTCAGCAGTTCTATGGATATGTATGTCCCAAGGGCTTAACTTCGCTAATGGTAAAAGCTTTTGACCTCAGGGATGATGAGAGCTTTCGCCTAGGCTTCTTAGTCAATAAGCTAAAAGAATTGATTGTTGAGCTATCAAATCCAAATAAAATTGTATAAATTGGTATCGACTTATCTTCCAAGGTAGAGGATGAACTGTCTGTGTTGCTACAAGAGTATCATAATGTCTTTCGCTAATCCACATCTGACATGCGTGATATCAGTCCTCAGATCATTGTGCACAAGCTAAGTGTAGACCCTTCGCCACATTTGGTGAACCAAAAGAAGTTGTCCTACGCCTCAGAACGATATCAATTTGTAGAATTCTTTGTATCGATAACATTACTCTAAATTCAATGTTTTAAAATTTTTATTTTATTTGTTTCAATTTTACACCATTCTATTTAAATATTTTCTTATTGATTCAGTTTTTTGAGTAAGGATATATGTACAGCATCATACAAGATTTTAAAGATATTATAAATATAATAAATTTCTAATCATATAAGTTCCTCAATTAATTATTTTAATAAGTTTTAGTGTTTTCATTAGGAAAATTTAAATATTTAAAATTTATAAATAAAAATACTATAATTTTTTTGTTAATCAAAACTTGTGTAGTATAATCTATATGAATAAGCTTTAAAGTCCAACATTCCACTTAACATAACTTTTATTAAAAAAACTTGTGTAGTATAATCTATATAAATAAGCTTTAAAGTCCAACATTCCACTTAACATAACTTTTATTAAATCTTAAACTGTTGTAGACAGATA
The DNA here is from genome assembly GCA_000696445.1 of Aquilaria agallochum. Taxonomy (NCBI): domain Eukaryota; kingdom Viridiplantae; phylum Streptophyta; class Magnoliopsida; order Malvales; family Thymelaeaceae; genus Aquilaria; species Aquilaria agallochum. Next base: position 37,784 of record KK902117.1, on the reverse strand, counting down.
TTTGCAATTTTTTTCAGGTGCTTTGATAATAGGTAATGCTTTGAAATAGAGGGGAGATTACAAAAACCCATGTTGTTTTGCCAAACCAGCACTTTACCTCCTATTTATTTTACATTGTCAGACAACAACTTTTGAAATCTTAATTTAAATAGCATGACAACTTTGCTCAAGTAGTTTCAAACTTTCTAATATTTTTTTTACAATTTAATTAATATTTAAAAAATATTATTTTTCATTTATAGAGAGGATTCCCTAATTTAAAATGTCTATTGATAGAAACAAAATATTAGAGAGATTAAACTAATGGAAGATGACTTTCATACAATTTAAATTAAGGTTTCATATGTTGCTATTGATCATTGTAAAAGAAGGAAGGGCAAAGTGTAGGTTTTCTAAATAAGTGGGCAAATTGTATAAGTCAGGTCAAACTATAAGGGTGATTTTGTAATGTTCTTTAAAATAGCAATAGCCTATGCCAAATGAGACCGTTTTAAGCCTACCATTGCTTCCCCACCCACTCACACTCGATGCGAAAGATCCATTTCTTTAAGCTTCATTTTCTCTCCGTTCTTTCCAACCTCAGCAACACCTAGCTCATCTCTCGCTCTCTCTCCCTCCTAGAGATTTTCGGTAATTTTTTTTTCTTGCATCAAATTTTCTAATAAGAAAATGTTGGTTCAAATCAAACATGGTGCTTGTTCTTGCATTTGATCTTGAAATTGATTAATTCAAGCTGGTCTTATTGATTGTTCATTTTCTTGCATCAAAATTCTTGTTTGTTTCCTAAGAAAATTCCAGTATGTACATAAAAGAATCAAGTGTTGTCTTGATTTGAATCAAACAAGTTGATTGTTCTTCTGTACAATTCTTAAAATTGATTAGTGTGAGCGATCAAGTTATTCTTGTTGATTCATGAAATTCTTCATTAATTCTCTGGAAAAATAATATTTCTTCTTTGTATGGGTAAATGAAAATTTTTTGCTCTTTTCTAGTCAAACATAAGAGTTAGCGTCTTCCTCGCTGAGAATTAGTTGATGTTTGGAAATACACTAGTGTAGAGAATGTGTTTGTTACTTTGTTTCCTCATGCTTTAGTGTAGAGTTAGTGGTTCTAAATGCTCTACAAGCATCATGCAATCTGGAGTCAACTATTATCCGACAAAGGTCTTAGGTGTCACTACTAGGATTTCAGATGAGGAATCTACAGCTCGCTTGGGTGATGCTGATAGGAGAAAGGTAATGGAGAAATTGCAGGACTTTCGCTCAATGTGCAAGGAGCTGCAGATAAAAGCAATGAAAGAGAGAACAAAAATTCCTAACATGAAATAGAGGGAAAATTACAAAAACTCTATATTGTTTTGTCAAACCTACACTTTACCTCTTATTTATTTTACATTGTTGAACAGCAACTACTAGAACCCTAACTTAAATGGTATGATAACTATGCTTGAATTGTTTCAAACTTTCTGGTTTTTTTTTTACAATTAACTGGCATTTAAAAAATATTATTTTACATTTGTAGAGTGGAAACCCTAATTTAAAATGGCTAGCAATATAAACAAAATATTGAAGAGGTTAAATTAACAGAAGATAACTATCATACAATATAAATTAAGGTTTTCTATGCTGCTGTCAGACATTGTAAAAAAAATAAGGCCGAAGTGTATGTTTCTAAAATAAAGGGAAAATTGTAAAGGTCGGGCAAAACTATAGGGGTGACTTTGTAATGCTCCCTTAAAATAACAATAGTTTAGGGTTTCGGGAGCCAAATAAGTGCAGTAAAATATAACTGAAACCCTCCAGGATCTAAGTAAAACGGGGTAAACTGGGTGTTTGAAACTTTTCATACCTAATTCGGTTAAGATTTTTCACCCAGTTGTTGAGTAGAATCACAAAACCTAAACAGTTGATGTGTTCAAGCTCTTTACAGTATCTACACGAGCCTCTCCGGATCACCACCCCTCCACAATGTCTTAGTAGATGCATTCCTCTTGCACTCGCTGTGCTAGCTTGCATCCTCTAAGAAATGGTAAGAGAAGAGTACGGCTGGAGCTTTTGAGAGATTAGGGCAAAAGCTGCAAATTTCTCACTATATTATGCATTTATAGTGAGACTCAACTTTTAAGCCTAATGGGTTTCAAAGCCCTAACCCAATTAGGCTTTAATTTCAGGCTTAATAATGGCTCAACTTTTAGGCCAATTATTAATATAAAATTATCATGAAACCAGAACCCAAATAAATTAGCCCATGCACTCAAATAATCCAAATAGGCTTTATGTATGCAACCCAATAGGCTCTTACCACATTGGCAATGATCATCAATCACATTTATGATCATAAGCAATGAGCGGTGTCTAACAATAAATCATTGCTACCCAAGTGACCAAATTGTTGGTGATTCGATTAAACATTTATGATCATTATCCTTATATGTTATTGTTCCTTTGTCCAAAATATCAAGACTAAGCACGAGATATGGAATGTGTCACTGTCGTATAGCCCAATCTTTAGTTTCTAGATTACCGAGTAGACTATCTTAAACTGATGACATTAATATCATATATCAACTCATCCGAGCATAGCCATGCATTTTCTTAGTCTCACTCTATCAAGGAGTCTGAAGATATCACTCTCGTTACATAGGAGGGACAAATCTCATCTTTATCATACAAAACCCTCTGCATGATATGTGACATATCCAATGACCTCTTTTAAGTTCACTCAGCTACAAGCAACAAATGAAAGTATCAAAGTATGTGACTCACATGTAGAGAACTTTGATAACCTTAGGTCAAAGGACTACATATACATGATCACTATGAGAATCACTTATGACACTCATATAACGATCCATGTAGCATTCTCATGGTGGGTCGGTCCAGTACACAAGTTCTCCAACTTGTAGCTATATGAGACTACATATCTCATACTAGTCTCCACACATGCTAATTGTTATGTATTATTGTAACCTACTCCACAATAATACTAGACCAAGGACATTTAAGAATATCATTATTCTAGGGTTATAATTATGTTTATTACGTTATGCAGAAATAAAACAACAAAAATAATTACTGGATTAATGCTTTAATAAAATATCATGACTCAATGTGTAAAAATAAAATCATCTTATGATTGATTTTTTGGCACAACACTAACAAATAGCCCATCCCAAATAACACCATTTTAAACCCTATCGTTGCTTCCACATATGCCCACACTTAATACGAAAGATCTTCTTCTCTCATTCTCTAAATTCTTCTCTCCCGAAGCTTTTGTTCTCTCCCTGAAGTTGATTCCAGAACATGAGCTTCTTTCTTGAATTCCAATTCTTCATTTCTTTGATTTTTTTTGTTAATTCATCGAGATTTATGATTGAATCCTTAACAGTTATTGTATTTATTCTTGAAATCGATTAATGCGGGCTAGTCTTGTTGATTATTTGTTTTGTTGCATCAAAATTATTGTTTATTTCTTAAGAAAATTCCAGTATGTATGTGAAGGAAGGAAGTGTTCTCTATTCGAATTAAATACGTTGATTATTGATTTTCTATTCTTGTTAATTCTTGAAATTGATTAGTGCAAACAATCAATTTGTGCAAGCATCATGCAATCTGGAGTCGACTGTGCTCCAACAAAGGTCTTAGATTTCATAATTGGGATTTCAGATTAGGAACTAGTAACTGGCTTAGATGATGTTGATAAGAGAAAGGTAATGAAGAGATTGTAGGACTTTCGCTATATATGCAAGGAGTTGCAAATAAAAGCAAAGAAATAGAGACAAAAAATTGCTAACATGGATCATAAAGTGGCTAAGATTCTCAAAGATACCAAAGGATATGTTAACACTAGCAATCAAATTATAAGGCATGTACTTGGCATTGAAGTTGGAGATGAGTTTAAGTGCATGCTAGAGCTCAAAATTGTTGGTCTTCATTGCCAAACTCGGGGTGCTATAAACTATTTATGGGAGAAAAAGAAAAGGCATGCCACAAGTGTGGTGGTAGGTGAAAAGGATGGTGACAAAAGGTGTAGCACAAATGCAATTGAGTACATGGGACGAGGTGGGAACTTAATGAAGAAAAGCAATGAGGTTGTATACCATGAACTTTAATAAGGAAACAAAGTGCTCTTTAATAACATGAAATTTTCAGATGATAAAAAAAAACTTGTGAGAGTGATCCTGAAAGATCCAAGAAAAAGTAATTGCCAATATGATGGGTGTGAGTGTGGGTTATTTGTGGAAGAGGGAAAAGTGTTACACACAAAGGAAAAATGAGAGGATTAGGGATTGACATGGAGGAGGAGCAAGCAACCCGACAAACTCAGAGGACTAGTAAGGGAAAAGATCTCAGACAAAAGAAAAGATTTCATGCAAAGTAAAAAGTAATAGCTCGAGCAAAACAAAATTCCAGGTAAAACAAAATGTTAACTTATATCAAATAAAAAATCTGGTGGAAGCAAATATGAGTGTTGGGGGAGGGGGGAATGAAATAGCACAAGAGCTCTACATCGTGGGATAATTGTAAAAATGGCCTCTCAACAAGGAAAGTATATGTTGTTTATAGAGGAGCCGAGCACATAAGATTGCGTCACATGTCCTTAGATCGATGATGGTAAAAAGTGTGACGGTCATTTTTTTGTAACAGCTACTTTTTGGGATTCTGGGTCTACCAGGTTTATTAGAAATTCTAATGGACCTTACTCCGAACCCACTAATTCAGAACTCCCTGAAATCTTATATCGGACTAAAATTTTTGCCCAAAATTTTAAATCTGACATCGTCTTATTTGGAACAATCAAACTGTCATTAAAATTTTCAATAAATAGTAAATAATAAATTATTAGACAAATATATAATTACTAATTGAGTTAGTTTATTTTAACTTAACTCAATTGAATTTCAAAATGACATTTTTTTTCTTACATCTTTTTTACCATAAACTAATTTTAATTAAAATTTGATATTATGTAGGTGTAATAATCTATTGAAAATACAGTTTTTATAATCTTACTAAATTTTTATGAATTTATCTAGTTTTAGGCATTAAACAAAGAAAAATTCATAAAAACTTAATAACATCATGAAAATTTACTTTCAAATGGATTATTACATCTATATAATATTGGCTTTTAAATAAAATTGATTTTAGGCAAAAAAAGATGTAAGTAAAAGTAAGTCAATTGACTTAAGTTAAAATAAATTGACAATTACACCACTATAATGAACTTTACAAGGTGGAACGATTTAACTACAAAGGAGGCTTTCATGGTAAGCTAGTTTGCAAGTTTAAGTTGATCAGGAAGAAGGATGAAAGGGGTTTAACAGTAAAATGAAAAGGAACTTGCATCTTTGTTTAGCAAAACCAAGCCTTTTTCTCCTTCAATGATGTCTTTCTTCGAACTAGCAATTGTATTCTTTTCTGAACTGATTTTCAGCAGAACAGGGATCCATGGATTTGTCAAGGATCTTTTCTTTTTTTATACAATGCCAATAGATAAGAGCATGAAAGAGAGGCCAAGCAGCCAAGCTGTACAAAATATGTAGGCTAAAACGTGATTAAGAAGAAAAAAAGAAGACCAGCCGCTTTCCTCCTATTTTGTAGTTCAATTGAACTGAGTAACTCATGAGCAAGTAATGGGTACATAGTCGTTTGTGCATGTAGTTTTACTCTGGATAATGTCATATTATATGGGTGTACTCGGTGCCTGTATCATGATCACTTTCTTTTTCCTGTTCTCTCTCTCTATACACACACAAAACTTTCACAAGAGATATTTAAATATGGACTTAGAAATCATAGAAAGCTACATGTTGAACCACTATTTTGCAAGCAAACTAATTGAATTCTAAATTTTAATTATACTAGGCTTTAAAATTTTTGTGTCATCATTAATTTTGTCTTCTATCAAAAAATCATTTCAACATTGTTTGCTTAATGTCCTAAAACTAATGATATATAGACATAATGTTGTTTTTGCGCTATAAAATACTACTTCCTCCGTCCCAAGTTTTCTTCTCCATATGCCTTTTTGGACCATCCCATATTCTCTATACCATTTCCTTTTTGGGTAAGTTTTATCATGCTTAATGACCATATTTCCCTATTCCACTTCTCCTTTGAAAAAACAAAAGTAAAGAGTTAGAGCAAATCCATCGATGGTTGTCAGTACCTGATGTGGAGCTGGTTGACTGACGTTGCTAACGGTGGAGCCGATACACTGACATCATTGACGGCAGCCAAGTGAGGAGATTTAGGTCAAGATGGAGAGAGATCGCTGAATTGAGGAAAGGGCCGAAGCGAAGGTAAGTGACGAGGCGAGGAGATCGAAGGCAAGATGCGAAGGTAGGCAACCAGATTAAAGGTGAGAGACGAGGAGATCGAAGGCGAGAGGTGAAGTTAGGTGATAAGGCAAGGAAATCGGAGGTGAGAGGCTGGGAGATCGGAGGCAAGAGGCAAGAGTCGACAAGGCAGGGGATTGAATGTGAGGGGTTATGAGGTGAGGAAGTGAGGAGGTGAGGAGATTAGAGGAAAAAATTGGAGACGAAGCGAGAGGCGCTGATTCAAGAAGATGGCTGACCTAGGGAAATGTAGAATTAACGTGACGATGAGATCGGAGGTGAAAGATGAGGAGGCGAAGAGAAAGAGTAACAGATTCTAGGTTTAGCGTGTAGCAGTGGGGGAGGAGAAACATATTTTTATCATTTCTTAATCTTCATGCCAAATGCAAATAGAGCAGAAAACCTGATATGGAGGGAGTAATTTTTTTGGCCTGTACAATTAATTGATATATTTTTCCTTATAAAAATATATTTATTTTAGGAAATTTATATTCAAAACAACTTTAGATAAGAATAGGTTCCTAAGATTAGGGTAAAAAGTAATTAAAACTATTGGAAAAATTATAAGGTTGACTTATATTGGTAATTCATGTTTTGAAGCTTATTATTGTTATTTTTTTATAGCTTTTAAAAAAGTCACAAACAATACCATAAAAATAATACTAAATAAAAATAAAAAAATATATATGGAAAAAGACTTCAAATAAAAAATAAAAAATGAGGTTGGCCTAAAGCAATAATCCTTAAACCCTAAACCCATGATTATATAAGTGCTTAAGTTATTAGACAATAAAAACACACTTTGCAATTAATGGTAAAATGAGTGAATTTTGGAGTGAGGGTTATATAAAGACCTAAGTGTTAATTATTGCAAATGAATTCTAAAATTAATGCTATAAATGTACTATGAAGTTAATGCTAAAAAAAGTAGTATTGAAGAATGAACCTCTACAACAACTCTCACAACATTTGGTATGCAAATATAAATGGTAATTATGATATATAGATAGTACATGCAGTATCCGATTATATTTTTGAAAATTTTTATAGAAACCTATAAGAAATTCTTCTTGATCCAAGTGTGTGCTAAGTCAATCAAAAGCAACAAACTCAAATTTGTGCATGGGAAAATCAAGAGGCTCATGGTTCATATCATAGATTTGTATATTATGAGTAAGCTAGATCGTAAATGGGTGTTTATCTACAATATGATAAGTCTTATTTTTTAAAAGAACTATGAAATTCTTGAAGATATTCATACTTCCTTCATGAAACTTCTCTTTAAACTTGTATGCCAAGAAATTTTGTATAGACCCTTGAATTGTCACACCCTTCACGTGTAAACAAAGGGCACAGTAGCCAATAAAAGATCAAGAACATATATTTATGGTAGAGGGAGAAAAAAAAATTAAAAAATTTAGTAGAATACAGAAAAAGAATACCTTCTCATCCACAAGCACAAAATCGGTACTGATAAATTGGTATCCATAAGCACAAAATCGATACTGATAAATTGATCACCTTTTTTAAGATTAAAAACATCCCATAAATAACATACCCTTACTTGAATAGTCCAGTCAATTTTCTCAGAAGACAATTCCCCTAATATAACGTGTTTCGTCGGGAGACTATAAAGATAAAAAAATTCATAAAAAAATATATTCATCTATTGTAGGACTTCAAAGACAAAGGAATAAAAAAAATTAAGAAAATCTTTCAGTATTTTTAAATAACTACCTCATCTTTGGCATTGGTAAAAATCTAAAAATATAAATTAGTGAAAAAATGAAAAAAGGTAACAAGAGACGATAGAAATAAATGAAAGAAATGAATGATAATATTGAGTGTATGTTGAAAGTAAGTGTAAGAACCTGCATATAGGAATGAGGGCTATATAGTGAGTTTAAGTACTAATTATTACAATTGAATTATGAAATTAATGCTACAAATATACTATGAAGTTAATGCTAAAGGAAATATTCTTGGGGAAGTTCCCCAAGATGGATGGACAATATTAATGCCATTAAAACCAAATCAAATTGTAATGAGAGCAGTCAAATGGAAATTAAAGCTAATAAATGGCTACAAAGAGATGGAGCCTATTTAAAACAATTGGTTGATTAATGGTAAACAAAGTAGTATTAAGGAATGGGTGAATTTTGGAGTAAAGGCTATATAGGGGCTTTAAGTATTAATTATTACAAATGAATTCTAAAATTAATACTACAAATGTACTATGAAATTAATGCTAAAGGAAGTATTCTTGGGAAAGTTGGATGGACAATATTAATACCATTGAAATCAAATAAAATTGTAATAAAAACATCCTAATGAAAATTAAAGCTACTAAATGACTATAAAGAAATAGAATCTATTTAAAACAATTGATCAAGGGACAATAATATTAATGAGTCATTAAGAAGAAGACAAAATCTAATGGTTTTCTATTATACTAATAAGATAGGAATTTAAATTCTATTACTAAAATGTATGAAAAAAAAATAGAATTTTTAGAACTTTCTACTATGACACAAAGAGCCCACCAAGAATTACATTTCAAAATCTAAAATTTAGAACCATGACTGTATGAGGGCCTAAGTTATTAAACAATACAAACACACTATGTAATTAATGGGAAAAAAAAAGTAATTTTAGGGAATAGTGAATTTTGGAGTGAGAGCTATATAATGGCCTAAGTATTGATTATCACAAATGGATTCTGAAATTAATACTACAAATGTATTATGAAGTTAATTCTAAAGGAATTAGTTTTGGGAAATGGGTGGGTTTCTCCTTTATGTAGATATATACAGATTAGAAAATTCACAAATTCTGAAATATAAATTTTAGAATGAATTTTTAGATGACCAGCATTACGAAAAGGGATGGTTCTTCAATGCAAAAATAGTAAAATAGGTACAAAATAGAAAAAAAAAATTGCATCTATATTATCAAAAATAAATTGGGATGAGTTGTAGCTTCGCATGACACACATGAATAATAGTTTTGAAGTAAAGTTCCACCTACACCTGTCTTTACCAATACTTAAAATAAAAATATTTTTCAAACACTAAGAAATAAATAAAGTATGAGAGTGAGAGAAGAGGGAGTGAGAAGGATGCTCAAAAGATAGAACAAAAGATATATCTACCTATTTATTATAAAAAAGTCATAAGGTAAATAAATGTTGAATGACTATTGTACTCATATTATAAGTTATTCTATTTCGTTAATGAAACTCAATTTTATTGTTGTCTATTTAATTAGAGTTATATTAGCAATAGAACACTAAAAAGAATGGTTAAGTTGCCACTAGATTTTTTTTTAGCATAAACGTGCTCGCCCCTCAATCTTATATTACAGAATCAAGTGTTTTTAGCAATTTTTTGTGTTAATCTCATCTTTAATGACTAAAACTTCTAGATTGTCAATAATTTTTTTTTTACTTTAAACAGGCCGGTTCTATTTTACTATCAAATAGTACCTCGAGTACAATCAATATTTTATAAAACTTAAAATTTCAACTTAGTGTCTAAGAAACTTTCATAGCTAAATCTTTTATTTAAATAAAAGATTTAAATATATGATAAAATTAAAGCTAAAAGTTGTATTACTAAATATTTTATAAACTTAAATTTTAATTAGCATTTCAAAAACAGTCACAGCTTAATATTTTATTTGAATAAAATACTTAAATATATGATAAACCTCTTGCCAAAATTTGTACTGCTGTAAAAAGTAACTTTGAACATAAAATTTTTATTAATTAAGTTTTTTTTTTGCAACTCAAATGAGTGTATATTATATATTATGAAAACTTATTATCTAGTAAAACTCCATGATAAATTTTCACTTGAAAATCTATAGATATTACATATTAAAATTAAATTTATGTCTAAAAAGTATATATTAAAAATTGATAAAATCCATATATGGTCCATTTGCTATAACGGTTATCCTAATATGGTCCCTTACCTCAATTGATGTTATCTTAAAGTCTCTTATCTCATATGTCGTGTTTTATTTAAGTCCCTTTCGATAATTTTTCTATCATCTTTGATAGAAGCTGCTTATGTAACACTTTAAAGCTCCCTCTTAGGTCCCACAATATCACGTGACCTCCTCTTATTTTTGTTGATCAATTAAACTGAGTATCTCCTGTTTTGTTATTCCACTAATGGGTACATATTTGTTTGTGCATAAAGTTTTACTCTGGATAATATCGTATTATATGGTTGTCTTTATTAGTATCACATTTGTTTCGCAGAAGAGATTTAGACTCTCTGCCTGTATCATGATCACTTACTTTTTCCTGTCCTCTCTCTATATATTTATATACGCAAACGCACACAACTTTTACAATAGAGATTTAAATATGGACTTGGAAATCATAGAAAGCTTCATGGCGAGCCACAGTTTTGCGAGCAAATTGATTGAATTCAAAATTTTAATTATACTACGCTTCAAAATTTTTGTATCATCATTTCTTTTTTCTTCTGTGCAAAAATCATTTGAACATTGTTTTCTTTATGTCCTAAAACTAATGATATATAGACATAATGTTGTTGCTGCACTATAAAATATTAGAAAATCCTTAAATTTTGAAATATAAATTTTAGAATGAATTTTGATATGACCGGGATTATGGAAAGGGATGGTTCTTCAATGCAAAAATACTAAAATAGGTACAAAATAGGGGGGGAAAAAAGCACTTATATTATCAAAAGTAAATTGGGATGAGTTGTAGCTCCACATAACACACATATAGTTTTGAACTAAAGTTTCACTTACACCTTTCTCTACCAATACTTAAGATAAAAATATTTTTCAAACACTAAGAAATTGAGAAAGTATGAGAGTGAGAGAAGAGAGAGGGAGAATGATGCTCAAAAGATAGAGCAAAAGATATATCTACCTATTTATTATAAAAAGTATGAAAACATTGAATGACTTTTTTACTCTTATATTATAAGTTATTCTATTCTAGTAAAACTTAATTCTGTCATTGTCTATTCAATTGGAGTTATATTAGCAATATAGAATACTAAAAGGAACCCTTAAGTTCCCACTAATATTTTTTTTTTTTACTAAAAACTTGCTTTCCCTAGGATTATATATTACAGAATCAAGTGTTTTAAGTAATTTTTATGTGTTCATCTTATCTTTAATGGCTAAAAATTCTAAATTGTCAATAAAGTTTTTTTGTTTACATCAAACATGCTACCATTGGTTCTATTTTACTATCAAATAATACCTCAAGTACAATCAATATTTTATATAACTTAAAATTTTGACTTATTATCTAAGAAATATTCATAGCCAAATTTTTTATTTAAATAAAAGATTTAAATATATGACAAAACTCATGCTAAAAGTTGTATTACTAAATGTTTTATAAAACTTAAATTTCAATTAGCATTTCAAAAACATTCATATCTAAATATTTTATTTGAATAAAAATTTAAATATATGCTAAAAAATTTTCCAAAATTTGTACTATTGTAAAAAGTATATTTGAACATAAAAGTTTTATCAATTAAATTTTTCATTTTTTTTCAACTTGGATGAGTGTATATTATATATTACAAAAGTCTATTACCTAGTAAAACTTATGCTAAATATTCACATGAAAAGCCATAGATATTGCATATTAAAAATAATTTTATGTCCAAAAAGTATATATTAAAAATTTATGAAAGTGAACGCTGTATAATAGTTCATCTAAAGTTCCTTTACCTTGAAATTGTAAGTCTTTTTACTCTTTTGATGATATAAAAATTTTGTATTGTTTATTTAAGTAGAGTTATTCTAGTATTAGGATTCCAAAAAGTGGAAAAGAAAAGAATCCACTTGTAGATATCTAAATACATCATTTCCTATTTAATTAGATATTTAGTAGTATTAAAATACTAGAAATATACTAAGAGAAAAAAAAAATGCAAGCTGGGATGTGTTTAGTCCTTAGTTTTTGGGAAATTCACTATTTTGACTACTAAACTTACTTTGTCTACTAAACTTAGTCAATTTTAACATTTATGAGTTAAGGTTGTTCTACAATAAAAAAATATCTTTGAATACAAAATTTTTATCAATTAAGTTTTTTTCCAACTTAAATGAATATATTGTGGCAACCCAAGTCCAAAACTGATCAACAAAACACTTGCCCACACCACATGAGCTATCATTTAGAAAATGTTAAGCACTAGGTACTTAGGATTGGACTCTCAATATAAAAAAGTTCCCCCGTCTAATACCGACAAACACAACCACATACTTTGAACCAAACCTAGCTCTGATACCATCTATAATGACTCAAGTCAAGAACCGGTCAATGGAACACTTGTCCACAACACACAGGCTATCCTTTGGAAAATGATAAATGCTAGGTACTTAGGAATGGACTCTCAGTATAAGGAAGTTCCATTGTCCCATACTGCCGGACACAACCACATACTTTGAACTAAACCTAGCTCTAATACTATTTGTAATGACTTAAGTTCAGAACTGGTTAATAAAACACCTACTCATACCATATGGGCTATCCTTTGGAAAAGGATAAGCGCTAGGTACTTAGGAATGAACTCTCGGTGTAAGGAAGTTCCCCGATCCCATACCAGCAGACACAACCACATACTTTGAACCAAACCTGGCTCTGATACTATTTATTATGACCCAAGTCCAGAACTGGTCAACAAAACACCTAAGTACCTAGCTTTTATCCTTATACTGAGATTCCAGGTATTCCATTGACCGGTTCTGGACTTGGGTCATTATAGATAGTATCAGAGCCAAGTTTGGTTTAAAATATGTGGTTGTATCCGCAGGTATGGGACGAGGGAACTTCCTTATACTAAAAGTTCATTCTTAAGTACCTAGCGCTTATATTTTTTCAAAGGATAACCCATATGGTGTAGGTAGGTGTTTCATTGGCTGGTTCTTGACTTAAGTCATTATAAATGGTTTCAGAGCCAGGTTTGGTTCAAAGTATGTGGTTTTGTATGCGAGTATGGGATGGGGGAACTTCCTTATACTGAGAGTCGAATCCTAAGTACCTAGCGCTTATCTTTTGCCAAATGATAGCCCATATTGTATGGGCAGGTGTTTCATTGTTCAGTTTTGGACTTGGGTTGTTACAGATGGTATCAAAATTGACTCAGGACTACAATGGTATGATATAGTGAGTGTGCACATGCATTACCAAGATTGATCCTGGATTTGAAATGCTACTTGGCCAAGGGCTAAGTAGTCCGATTAGAGAGGTTACTTGGTCCGGGGAACCAAGTAATCCGACTGACGCCAACAATGACGTTGAGTACATAAGGGGGGAGTTTATGACATTCTCATATCCCACATAGGTGAATTGTGGGAAGCCTTATGTGGATATATAGGCTTCAATTCCAGAGCATAAGTACTTAGTGCTTATCCTTTTCCAAAGGATAGCCCATGTGGTGTGGGTAAGTATTCCATTAACTAGTTTTGGACTTAGGTCGTTACATATATACTATGAAAGCTTATGCATCTACTCCATCTTAGAGCAATTATATAATTCAAGGATGACTCAAGCACCTATTATGAAAAAAACTAAAAATATATACATTATTGTAGCAAAGGTCATTGTGAAAACTTTTAGGAAAAAAAAATTTCTTGGCTCGTAGAATTAGTTGCTTATATTATAATAAAAGGAACTTTTAGCGTGCAACAACTTTTTTTTTATTTTGGCATTTTTCAATGTTTTGAAATGTTAGAAAAATTAAAAGAGTTTTTTTTTCATATGATCATCCACTTTAATATTGTAGCACAACTTTTTATTCTTAGCAACTAACTATTTTTCTGTACCAAATAATATTAAAGAAGTATTTTTTATTTTTATTAATTTTTTAGAGCCAATTAAATCATACAAGTTGTATCAAATTAGAACTAATTATTTAATATTATACTTAATGATAGAGGCTCACAACCTGAAAGTGGTTTTGGATTTGTTAATAGATGAACTTAACAATTATATGCTGTGATTGCAATTTTTTTATTTTATGTGAGATTAATAAATATAATAAGGAGAGAAATTTAGGGGATTATATGTTGAAAAATTATAATTAAATTACACAGGTCACAACTGTAGGTTTTGACCACATATGGGGATTATATGATAAAAGAAGAAGTTGAATGATTTTTAGTAGGACATACAATAAGTTTTAGTAGAATAATATGAATTCCCAACATGTTCTCTATGTATTATATTAAAATTTTATTCATTTTTATGAAATATAATTTTTTTGTGAATTTTTTATTTTTTTCATTGTCGTAATACTGAACTCTTATAATTTTGCTATTTTCATAATTGACATTGTCATATAAAATTCTTTAAATATGAAAAATGTTTTGAAAATTTCTAATTTTATGAGAAAATAGCATTGTTCTATTTAGTTTACTATGTTAATATGTCTCTTTATTTTATTAATCAAAATTTTAATGTATTTCTAATATTTAAAATGATAAACACATTTGTACCATTTACAAATACTTTATCCGCATTCAAAGAACATGTCAAAGACTAGATTATACATTTACTAAGAATAAAAAGGTTGAAAATATTCGACATACGAAGGTGCCAAAATGTTAGTCAACTTTTTTACCCTTAAGTTACAAGCTATTTTGCTCTTTTAATTAAAATCCAAATTTTTCACTATCTATTTAATTTAAAATTCAGTAGCATTAAAGTACCATAACTTAAAAAAATAACATAAAGGAAAGAAAGAAACGCTAAACTAGTAATATAATAAGGAAGGAAAGAAAAATAAAATGAAAGTGGCGTCATGCATGAATTATTTTTAGGCTTTAATTTTCGGAAAATAATTACTTTAACCACCAAATCTAGTTAAATTTAACAAATATTTCTTAAGTTTTTCATAAATGCTTTTAAACATTAGTTTTTGGTCACTTAATTTCCTTTTTCCTTTGCTTTGTCATTCAGACAACAACAACAGCAATAATAATAATAATAATAATAATAATAATAATAATACTTAAAGCTGCAAATTTTTCATCGATAATTATTTATACATTGCAAAATAATAAAAAATTTAAAATGTATACTTGTAAAAGAACCAAAAAAGAATTTGCATTATTGGCCCACTTAGGTTCGAGTGGAGCTCCACTACAAGGTTCAAATTAGATGGGAGAACACGGACGTCTACCCCTTATGAGGGGTTAAACGTGATCAGGAAGAAGACCGGCCCCTTTCCTCCTATTTTGTTGTTCAACTGAACTGGGTATCTCATGAGCAAGTGACGGCTACATGTGGTTTTACTCTGGATAACGTCGTATTATATGGGTGATCTCTTTGTCAGTATCACATTTGTTTTGGTCTATACAATTTACAAATATAAGAGATTTAGACTCTTTGCCTCTATCATGATCACTTACTTTTTTCTCTTCTCTCTGTCTCTATATATATACATGGAAACACACACAACTTTACAATAGAGATTTAAATATTGACTTGGAAATCATAGAAACCTTCATGCTGAATCACAGTTTTGCGAGCAAATTGATTGACTCTAAATTTTAATTATACTACGCTTCAAAATTTTTGTATCATCATTACTTTTTTCTTCTATCAAAAAATCATTTGAACGTTTTTTTTAATGTCCTAAAACTAATGATATATAGACAGAATATATGTTGTTCTTGCACTATAAAATATTAGAAAATTCATAAATTACGAAATATAAATTTTAGAATAAATTTTGATGTGACCGGCATTATGAAAAGAGATGGTTCTTCGATGCAAAAATAGTAAAATAGGTACAAAATAAAAAAAAATAGCAACTCTATTATCAAAAAAAATTGAGATGAGTTGTAGCTCCATATGACACACATGCACAGTTTTGAAGTAAATTCCACCTACGCCTTTCTCTGCCAATACTTAAGATAAAAATATTTTTCAAACACTAAGATATAGATAAAGTATGAGAATGAGTCAAAAGATAGAACAAAAGATATATCTATTTATTTATTACAAAAGATATCCAAAGTTTTTGCATAAAATGTGAGAAATTAGGGCATAACACATATACAAAGGAACCGAAGCATAAAGAGGAACCGTAGGAGCAAAGGAGTAGTGAAAACTTGGATGGGGTTCCTAAATTAAAGAGTGGTGTTAGTGCCAGCCCCAAGCATCGAGACGGGAAGCAACCAGTTGTACTCGTCTCACAAAACCATTTCGAGGAAGCAAAGCGATGGTAATGAGGAAGGATGGCAAGAAGCTTCTAGCTGCTCAAAGAAGAGTGATATTCGAACGGGCTCAATCCCATTATGGACAAAGCTAACCGGTTTGGATCAAAACAGTGCTAGGCTAGACCTATGTGCATAACATTTCAGTTTTTTTAGGCTTGTCCTCTACCTAATTCTCTCATGGGCGTGTCTAGCAAATTATAGTCTCTAAATCGCTCCTAGCAAGTCTTAGCTTGCTGATGTCCTAATGAGCTTAGTTCACCGTTATCCTTCCCCTAATTGTTATATGGGTGAACATGGTGGATACACCGTACTTGAGTTTCAAGGAACTCATTAGGTGTACTAAGACTCCACATAATGCCTTAAGCTATTATGCTTATTTAAGTCACTTGTGTATTAAGCTTCAACCTTTTAACCCTACCAAGAGTGCACTAGGTTTTCACTTGTATCTCAAGTAAACTTACCTATCCACCATTACTTGGTTCACTATAGTCGAGTAGCAATTGTCATGGTTAGACTCATAATCACTAGGATCCATAGAACCTACTAGTTACACTAGGGTTCCCACATCAAGACCTCGAACCCGGAGGCCCGACTAGGCTCCCAATGGTACTAAACTCAACACTCAAACTAATGGTGTATTATTGTGGCCAATTAAACTAGTCTCATCCTTGGGTAAACTTGTAACCCATAAATATCAAGGAAACTTCTAGCTCTTATGAGAGTTTCAAAAGTTTCGTGGCACCACAAGGCATCCTCCACCCTCCCTCAAAGCCCCTATTCAAGAAAAAAAAAACATCATTTTCTGGCACCTCCCAAAATTGCAACTCCACATCTTAGCCCAGGACCTTGCATCTGAAAGTGATGCCCTAAGTACCTTGGGAGGCCTCCAAACCCCTCCAAACATGCTTGGGATGCCTCCTTACTTCACATACCTACAAAAAAAAATTTCCTTGGCCATAATTCACCATTTCCTTCAAGCCCATGATGCCCTATAACATCACACTAAGGTTAAAATCAACATTAGTTCACCATGAACAACACATTCCACCAATCAATTCCATTCATCAATTTCACATGAATTCTGCCACAAGCAAACTATGAATAACATTAATCAAGCATAAACCATAAATCTCTTACCTCAGTTAATCTTGAACAAGCATAAATCAAGCACCACAAGCCACTTAAACCAAGGTCTAAAGGGTTCCACTAAGTTCCTAGGTTTCAACACACAAGCAAAGGTTTATTGCACCAAATTAACTCAAACCCAACAGACCCAACAATGATTACCTCATGAATTCAAGAAAGCCCAAGCTTGAAAATGCCCCCAACAAGCTTCAAATGCAAAAAAACAAGTGTAAAACAAGCTTTCTTTCTTATGGGCACCAAGAAAGTCTCCAAATTTTACCATGAAATATTGATTTGGAAGAGATTTGAGCAAGGAATCATGAAGGGTTTTGGAAGCCACGAAAATGAAGCAATAGATGGATAAATAGTAGCAATCTCATCTTTTCCAACCATTTTTAAAACAACAAAACTCTTTCCCCCATCTAAAAATTCTTTAAATTTTACAAATTTACCTCTTCCCCCAAATAGTAAATTGGGTATTATACACTTAAGTAAATTTTGCTAACTTGGGCTCTTAGTTTAAAAAAACATCATTTTACTCCTGGGACTCATCTCGACTCTTCAAGGTATAGAATGGCCATTTTGCCCTCAAGATGAACCTAGTGCCATAAACCATTTGGAACCACTTAACCCTTGAACAACATGCTTGATTTTTCTAATTCATCTTCAATTAAGATATTTAAGTTAGAGATTTATGTACTTACCTCACTTACCAAACATTCTGCTAAAAAGGCTATAGCATTGGTACATAAGGGGAGGAGTTCGTAACACCATCATATCCCACATAAGAGAAATATGGGGAGCCTTATGTGGATATAGACATGAAGTTTCAGAACATAAGTACCAAACATTTATCTTTTTTTAAAGGATAGTCCATATGGTGTGGTGGGCAGGTGTTTTGATGACTAATTATGAACTTAAGTCATTTCGAACCCTCCCACCCCCCGCAATATAAGGACAAAAAAAGATAAATGAAAAGAACAAAATAAATTATAATGTAAGGGTAAAATAGTCAATCAATATTTTGGCACTTTCGTACTTTTTATAATACTAGTAATAGGGCACATACATTACACAAAAATATAATGTTTCCAATAAAACTTAAAATTATTATAACTATACAACAACTAACTTGTTTTTAATTTGCTACATAAGGATATATTCTTATAGTTAAATGTGAAAATGAAAACCTTAAAAGATGTTACACATGTAATTTGTGTTAAATCAGTGGCTGGCTATTTCCGATATTTTATTTTAAGGACATTTATGAGTTTTCCTCATTATCATTTTCTTTGTTATGGTTCTATCCACCTGAACTCTCCTAAGGTTTGGGTCGTCTTTGTTTTCTTATTCTTTTGTTTGCAGTGACATTCTTCTTCTGGTTTTCTATATTCTAATTTTGTGACCGATTTTTCTTATATATTAAAAGCTTTTGTCTAACCATCTTTTTAACTCAACTTATACGTGTACACATACACATAATGTAATAGAAATGAATATATATGTTTTACCTTAATTTCATGGTAGCCAAGATCCGAAACATTGCATTTGTGGCTGTAACTTTTGCCCATCTCATCAAGAACTACTTTTTAGAGCAATTGTCATATATAAGGTAGTTGCATGACTCTTCTTCAATTTAGCTTCCTCATTGTGTAAAAGCTAACCATTAAGTTAAAGTCTTGCATGACTGAGCTTTTTAGGAAAATTTACAATTATCTAGTGAAGTTTGATAGAAACGGGCAATCTATTTATGACCAAGATAACTGTTAGGTGAATAAACTTAATCCTTGGGGTTTTGGAACATATTATTTTTACCACATGATTTTCAACAATGTTAGCTAATAGGAAAAATAAATTATTTTACCTTAAAATAAAAAAAAATAGTAACATAAACTATATATTAACTACTACACGCACATTATTTTGAAATTGATAGATAGTTATTGGAAATTCCAAAGTTAATTTTTAATTCTCAAGTTTTATCTATCTAATTGTCATATTGTAGTACTAAAAAAGGCAGGGGTTAGGAGTATATTTTGAAACCTCATAGGAATGCATGTAATTTCTCTCAAACCTCAGCTAGTTATTTCTAAACTACACATTTTAATATTCAAACTAAATCCAAACAATCTTTTCAATAAGTATTAATTGATAATATAAAATAATTATGTATGAAGGTTTTTAAAAGATTTAGTGTACTTCTAATTCTAATAGAACTATTCCATTCAAGTTTAAAAGTAATATGATATATTCTTGTGTTTGAGGGCTTATTTGATACAATATAAATTGAACGGCAAGTTTTTTTGTACGATTGGCCTTTGCTGGCAACTCAAGAATTTTTAAGTAATAAGTTGGGGTAAATGCGCACAAATATAGCACTATAAACCCCATTAGATTCCTTTGTTTTCGTCCTATTTAGAATACTAGTAAAAAAATGTGACTTCAATTAAATATATTATAAAATTTGGGTCTCAGTTAAAAAAAAAATTGTAGCTTAAAGCCAAAAGGGTCGAGTCACATTACATATATTTACATTTTTTATTATACATTAGTTTCAAGAAATATTATAATGAATTATTGATATTAATGTTTCTCTCTCAACATATTTCCTACTAGGCTAAATCAGTTCATAATGACTAAGTTTCCTATACTTTTGAACTTTTTGGAAACAAAAACGTTTGCAGTAAATCTGAGAAATTTGTAAAAAAAGTAATATCAGATATGTTATATTAACCAAAAGAATGTAAAGAGGCCATAATTTTCAAACATATCTCAATTTTTCAAATGAACCATTTAAACCCGCAAGCTTTAGGTTAGGACATTCTTAAACCCCTGTAACTTTTTAAGTAGATTAAGTTAACCTCATGCTTCTATTACCATTTGACTGTGTAAGACCCCAACTTGGATACACGAGGTCAACAATTAATTTATCTATGGCCTCTCAATGTGATCAGGGTTACTGGGTATGAAAGTATATTTTATTTTAAATAGAATATCACAAAAACTATAGTATAAAATTTACCAAATATTTAAATGATTAACTATTATTACTTATTATTTTTAAATTATAAATAATATTTTGTAATACCTCCATATCTCACATAGGAGAAATGTGGGAAGCTTTATCACTACTAGAAAAAAGTCATTTAGCAATGGTCATTAGTGACGGCTAGCCTTCGCTAAATATGAAATAGCGACGGCACACCGTCACTAAAAGGTCCTTTGCTAATTAATTTATTCGCCACTAATTTTTTAGCGACGGTAATTAGCGATAGCTAAACATCGCAAAACAGAACGTCACAAATTTTCCGGTAACGGCATCGGCCAACGCGTTAGCGACATTTTGCTGTCACTACCTAGTGACGCCTAGCCGTCACTACCTAGTGACGCCTAGCCGTCGCTAGTTAGTGACTCATACTCATCACTAGTTAGTGACGCATTACCGTCTCTAGTTAGTGTAGTTAGTGACTCGTAGTCGTCGCTAGTTAATGACGCATATCCGTCACTAGTTAGTGACTCGTAGCCATCGCTAATTAGTAACGCATATCCGTCACTAGTTAGCGACTCGTAGCCATCGCTAGTTAGTGACGCATAGCAGTTGCTAGTTAGTGACTCATAGACGTGAATAATTAATGATGCATAACCGTCACTAGTTTCTTTGCGACTCACAGTCGTAACTAGTTTGTGACAGTTGGCCTTCACTAGTTTTTGCAAACAATTCTCAATAACTCGCTCTATCCATTTCTTAATCCTCCTACATACATTCCAATATTGTCACACAAATGCAACAACCAAGGTACTAAAGTATTTTTCATTAATACAAAATATGATTAACACAATGTCATGTCATGTCATTCGACAATTAAAACACATAAGGTTAAAATTTCCTTTACAAGACAAAAACTGAACTCAAATTTTTTCGGATCGCAAGATCGAGCAAAATATTCTTCAGGCAAGATCATGAAAACAACAATAAACCTCCCCTTCCCTCAATCTACAAGAAGATAAACATTTTAATCAGCCAAAGGAACATAAATTTGTTAAATAAAAAAAAAAAGGTAAAAACAACTCTAAGTTAAGATTTTAGGGAAGAAAAACTAATGAGCAAAGAGACTCAAATAAACAACGAACGCTAAATAGAGAGAAGATTAATAACACTAAGGCAAAATAATTGTAGATTTATATGGAGGAAATTTTCAATGAACACAACACTTCAAATAGAAGCAAACTTAAAACCACATAAAATTTCATGAGCTGAAAAAATAACTGAAAACATATAAAATTGAACAACACATTTTTTGAAAAGATTATTGGATTATTACTGAAGAAGACTCAAACATTCAAAGCCTAGGCTAGCATATAATCAGACACAGACACAAATAGAAACTGAAAGGAAAAAATTAAAATAACTCAGTGAAGCAAGGAAACAATGTACTAAAAACAAACTTTCCAGCCTAAGTGTTCATCAGATTCAGAACAAAACATGCTTCAAATTTTGCCTCAAGGATATCTAAACTAAAGTTTCAGGGCTTAGACTAGTTACTTATGTCTAAAGGATGATTCCTACAAAGTTTGAACCAATTTGGAAGAGTGGAACTCGAAATCACCCCTTAAGCTCCAGTTTTTGAAAGCTGTGACCAGTTGTCAAATACCAAATTCTGGTTCTGAAGCCTTAAACTATGATTTTTTAGTACATATATGTTTCATAATGATAATGGAACATGACTAGAAAGTTTGGCTGGATTCCGAATTGTAGAGGGCAGTGAACTCATAAGACACCCAATATTATGGCTTATGTGACCTGCAAAACTATTTGTGCTTCAAACTTTGGGAAGACAGCCTATAACTTGAGATGTAAGACTTGGAGCAAGTTTTATACGATAAAAGGGTGATGACTTAAAATTTTGGTGCCATTTGGTGCACTAAAACCTGAAATGACCTCTAAAACCCAAATTTCTGCTAGGCAAGGCTGCAGAACAAGAGCTGCTTCAAAATTTGGGAAAAATAAATCAAAGTGGAGGTTTTAGGGGCATATGTAAAACAGAATGGCCAAGTCGTGATTTGTGGAGCTAAACAAGTTTTATTGAATAGAATTTTGTAAAGGGGCAGTGGAACTTTCGTACCACACACACACACTGAAAGAGTCATGACTACAAAAATGCAACATAACTCTTAACTAATGATGACATTATACAATTAACACTCCAAAACATGCTGCAAAGAAAACAAACTTTCCTTTATCTCATAAAATATCTCATAACTTTGTCAACACAGATGTCCTTTAATCCTATTAGGAGACAAAATTTGCCCAACCCAACAACCTATTGCAAAAAGAGCTTATAATTGCATTCCAAAAACTCTAGAGTTTCATTCCCTAATGTTTTTATGAGAGGAAAACACATAAGAAATACATCTACCTGATAGAAAAGTACAGTTTTCCCACTTCCGCTGAGGCCAGTGAGTACGATTGTATTAGGTTTCTTGCAATCATCAGTACTTAATGTTGTTTTACTTTTTCTTCCAACTTTTGGCCCACCGACCATCTGACCTCCAAGGCATTTTTTCTTGTGAGATTCCCTGAACATATTCGAATTTTCTTCCTTAATGACAGTGGAAGAAAACCATGGACTGCTCTCTCCTTGCTGGTCAATTGATTCAACTTCTTGGCAAACACTCCACTGTACCATCCCAGAACGTTTCAATTTAAACCAACACTGTCCTTTCTTAGATATTTCATTGGGGCTTGTATCTGCTGCAGAAGATCCTGCAAAGAGAAACAATTTAAGAAAATGAAATTTGTAATGACCTAAATGACATGGCAGCTAATAAAATACACAGCATCTATTTACCTGCTTTGGTTTTTAGAACTCCAAGTGTCAAACAATATCGGCAAAGATGAGAGACACAACCACTTAAACATATAAAACATATAGCTAACTACTGTACAAGAAAGTAATGCTGTTATTGCCTTTTTTGTGTATGTAATAAAATTCATGGATATTGGACATTCCTTCAAACAACCATTGCAATGAACAACTTGGGTGCCCAAATTCATTAACATATAAGTTCAGCAATTCGTCACTTAGTTCTCAACCAAACTTCAGCAGCTTCAGTAGTTGATCAAGTAATACATGCTTTCATTATGTCTTTTCCAAAGCTTAGTTTTACAGTTAAGATGTAACTAATTTACAAAGTAATGGTAGCATTCCACCTAATACATGGATGTTTAATTTTCCATAGCATGACCAATTTTCATTTCAATAACTAAACCTTTTTCTTCAATGGTTAGTCAAACTTTATTCAATGACACAAAAACGTGAATGCCCAAAAAAATATAAGCGAATGCAATGGTATAAGTGAATGCACAAAAAAATATTAATTCTCAGCACTCTGGATCACTGAAACGTTTTTCTATAGATATATTCATCAAAAGGCACTACAACATTGTAAGTTGAAATCTACAGTACCTGGCTGCAAAACATGTGAAGGTATTGAATTAGGCTTCCCCACACCAGCTCTGAAATCCCACAATTCCACAGACAAATAGAACCCAAAAAACAAAAAGCTGAAACATCAGCTGAGCCTCATAAAAGAATGTTTATACCGAAAGTACACACACAATGTGAGCCAGGAGAAAGATTTTATATTAATTCTCAATCCTCTTACAATGTAGAAAACATAAAGAGAAAAGTAGGTGGCTCAAATGGGCAAAGCCAAGAACCCTGTTAGTATTAATGTCACAGGAAGCTGTAAGCTAAAATTCTTTACATCCAGACATTAGTCAATTTTGTAAACAAGAGGACTTTCCCTCATATAGCCATAAAAACAGACCCAAACATGTTTGAACACTCTCAAGACAAGTAAATAAAAGGTTTGACACCCAATCACTTTGCCTTTCAATACAAAAGTTGTATTCGCAACTATACCTTTGTTTCACAAACCAGCATTTCATACAGATTACGACTTCCAACGAATCCGAACATAAAAAAGAAATAAAAACTTCAATCACAGAGTGAAGCTTCCTAGGTTCCGAACACATTCAAGGGTTACATAAAGAGCATGCCCACAAGATTCTTTTCATGTATAAAAGTAACAAATTTTAGTAAAACAAATACAATAGAATAGAAAACTAGAGACAACCCAGGAAGGCAAAGTCCGACAGTTATCAAGAGCCAATATCTCAGCAACCAAACAGAAAGAAAAAAGACGCGCTGACCTACGTAAAAGAAAACAGAAAATGTAGTGGGCAACAGGGGCATAGAATTTTTACCTAACGGGGTAGGAGGAACAGCGGAAACATTCTGGAATTCTGATCCTGCAAAAGTTTAGTGGAGAGAAATCGTCAGATACTGAAGCAAAAAACAGGTGAAATAAAGGAACAAGAACAAAAATTTGAAAACCTGTATGGTTTAGCAATCAGAGAGGAACAGAAATTTGGGACCTTTGGAAATGACTGATGAGACAACAAGACAGCAGGCCGACGGACAAAGACGCAGGTTTAGGAAGAAAAATCAAAGAGAAGTTAACAACAAATCGATTACAAATCGAAGAACAATCAAAGAAAAATCCCTAACCGGTCAAGTCGATTGGAACTTCCCGGTGCTTCCCAGGCCACTGTCGAGTATGCGAAGAAGATCAACTCACTCCCATTATCACATTAGCTTCTCTGATTTTGAAATCCCCATCCAAGGTCTTCAAGGGCATGGCGATTTAGCATTGTTTTGATGGAAGAGAGCAGCGCTTTGTTTGTCAACAAGAAAGCCAGAGAGGCTTTAAAACTTTCTTAACTAAACGACGGCCAACCATCGCGTGAAGATAAACTAGCACTTCTTGGCTATCATTTTTTAAATTTTTTTCATGTATTTTTTAATCAAAAAATTTTAAATTTTATTTAAGGTTCTTCTTATATACAAATAACTAATATTATGGTTATTGATCAAGAAATTAATATTGCTAAGGCCTTCCAAAATTAGTTGAAATTCAAGAGATTTTCACTTTTTTTTTTCTTTTCTAGAAAAATAATTGAGATAAATAATTTTTTAAACCCAAATTATAATCTATATTTTTTCCAAAAACACATAGACTCATTGATCCATATATTTGAATAAAAAAAATCCTAAAAGTTGGAACTGGTCTATATCAGTGAGGGTTGTGTGTCGTAAAATCTAGCTGACACTTAGCGAAAGCTAACCATCGCTAATATAGGATTTTAGCGAGGGCAAATCATCACTAAATTTAGCGATAGCTAACCGTCACTAAATTTAACGAGGGCAAACCGTCGCTAAATTTAGTGACTATTAACTGTTGCTAAATTAGCGAGCGCAAATAGTCACTAAATTTAGTAACGGCTAACTGTCGCTAAATTAGCGAAGGCAAGCTGTCACTAGCACTATCTATAATTTAGTAACGGCTAGCCTTTGCTAAATTAATGAGGGCGAGTTAGTGACGGATAACCGTTGCTAAATTAGCGAGGGCAAGCTATCACTAAATTTAGCAACAGCTAGTCGTCACTAAAATTTAGCGACGGCTAAGTTAGCTAGGGTAAGCCTTCACTAACTATGACCATAATTTTGTAACGGCTAGCCTTCGCTAACTTAGTAAGGGCAAACCGTCTCCATAAGTTCGTCCATTTTTAGAAAAATAACTAAGATAATAAAATTTTTAACCATAAAAAAAAATTTATCCTAAATTATAATATTTTTTTATACACACATGGATCCATCGATCCATACATTTTCATCGGAAAAGAAACTAAAAGCACTTGAAATTTATCATTATCGAAACAAACGAAAAGAAAATTTATCATTTTCGTCGCTAGTCTTTAGAATATTACCAAGGGTAAGCTGTATGTAATTTTTGCCTCACTAAAATTAGTGAAGGCTAATCGTCACTAAATTAGTGAAGGCTAATCGTCACTAAATTAGTGAAGGCAAGCCGTCATTAAAATTAGTGACTACTAACCGTCTCTAAATTAGCGACCGTAAACCGTCGTTAAAGTTAGCAACTGCTAACCGTCGCTAAAATTTAGCGACTGTTAACCGTCGTTAAACTTTCACCGGACTTTTAGCGACTTTTTGTTGTCACTAATTTGTGACTGTTTTTAGCCGTCGCTAATTAAAACGTCGCTAAATGACATTTTTCTAGTAGTGTATGTGGATATATAGACACAAGTTCTAAAACATAAACACCTAGCACTTATCATTTGCGAAAGGATATCCCATATGGTGTGGGTAAGTGTTCTGTCAACCGGTTCTGGACTTAGGTCATTATAGATGGTATTAGAGCTGACCCAGGACTGCGATGGTGTGACATAGTGGGTATGCACATACATTGTCTATCGGGACTAATCCTGGATTAGAGAGGTTACTTGGTCAAGGGTCAAGTAATCCAATTATAGAAGTTACAGGTCAGAGGGAAAAAGTGATCAAGTGAGTCAAACTGGGACATTGTGTACATGAAGTGGGGAGTTTGTAACATCTCTATATCTCACATAGGAGAAATATGGGAAGTTTTATGTGGATATATAGGCTTAAGTTTTAAAGCACAAGTACCTAGTGCTTATCTTTTTTCAAATAATAGCTTATATGATGTAGCTAAGTATTCAGTTGACCGGTTCTAGACTTAAGTCATTATAGATGGTATCAGAGCCAACCCGAAACCATAATGATATAATACACTAGGTATGCACAAGCATTGCCTACCGGGCTGATCCTGGATTAGAGAGGTTGCTTGTAGGGGTGTAAATGAGCAGAATGTTCGGTGAACCATTCGTGAATTGTTCGGTAAGAGTTCGTTTATATTCATTTATTTAGTTAAACGAACGAACGCGAACATATTTTTCTGTTCGATTAGTTAAACGAACAAATACAAACAAGGTCATGTTCGTTCATTTACGTTTATGAACCGTTTGATTATTGTTCGTTTATGTTCATTTATTTATTTATTCATTTATATTGATTTATTTGTTTATTTATATATTAGCTATACATTTATTATTATATATGTTTTATAGATCATGCATTTTTATTAATTTCTATCTACTTAACTCATGTGATTATGCTCCAATCTTTCCCAAATTAATATATTTTTTTTGTTTCCCCCAAACATAATCAGTCATTTTCCTCATAGCATGAACCTGCTGCAGCACCAAGCTAAGCCCCATTGCCATAACCCATAATCTCTCTCACCATTGCCTATTACCCTGTTGGCTATTACAAGACTCGCTCCAATTTAGATTAATAGTAGTCATCAGGTTTAATTGTTCATGTTCGTGTTCGTGTTCGTTTATTAATAAATGAACGAACACGAACAGAGAAATTGCATTCATTTATTGTTCATGTTCGTGTTGTTCGTGTTCATTTAAAATTAAACGAACGAACATGAACATGGCATGTTCATGTTTGTTCGGTTCATTTACAGCCCTAGTTGTTTGGATAAGGGTCAAGCAATCTTATTGGAAAGGTTACTAGTTCGAGGGACCACATAATCCAAGTGAACCCAACAAAGATGCTGGGTACATGAATGAGGGAATTTGAAACACCCCCATATCCCACATAAGATAAATGTGCAAAGCCTTATGTGGATATATAGACTTAACTTTCAAAGCACAAGCATCTAACACTTATCATTTTTCAAATGATAGCCTATGTGGTGTGGGCAGATGTTTCGTTGACTGATTTTGGATTTAGGTCATCACAGATGGTATCAGAGCCGACCTAGGACCGCGATGGTGTAGCATAGTGGATGTGCATATGCATCATCTACCGGGACTGATCCTAGATTAAGAAGGTTACTTGGCTGAGGGTCAAGTAATCTAATTAGTGAGGTTACTGGTCCAGGGGACTAAGTAATCCGAGTGACACTAATGAGGATGTTGGGTACATGAGAGGGAGTTTGTAAAACCTCTATATCCTATATAAAAGCAATGTAGGAGGCCTTATGTGAATATATAGGCTTAAGTTCTAAAGCACAATCATCTAGCGCTTATCATTTTCCAAAAGATAGCCCATATGGTCTGGGCGGGTGTTTTGTTAATTAGTTCTGGACTTAAGTCATTACAGATGGTATCAAAATTGACTTGAGACTGTGATGATGTGGCATAGTAGGTGTGCACATGTATTGTCTATCGAGATTGATCCTAGATTAAAGAGGTTACTTGGTCAAGGGTTAAGAAATCAATTTGGAGAGGTTACTCGTCTAGGGGACAATGTAATCCGAGTGACCCTAACGAGGATGTTGGGTACCTAAAAGGAGGGGGAGTTTATAACACCCTCATATCCAATATGGGAGAAATGTAGGAAGTTTTATATAAATATATAGACTTAAGTTCTAGAGCACAAGCACCTAGCACTTATCGTTTTTCAAAGAATTGCTCATGTGATGTTGGTAGGTATTCTGTTGATTTGTTCTGGACTTAGGTCGTAACAGATGGTATTAGAGCCGACCCAGAACCATGATGGTGTGGAATAGCGGATATGCACATGCATCATCGTAGAGTATATAAGGGGAGAGTTTGTAACACCTCTATATCTCACATGGTAGAAACATAAGAAGCCTTATGTAGATATATAGACTTAAGTTCCAGAACATAAACACCTAACATTTATCCTTTTCCAAAAGATAACCGATCTGATATGAGCGGGTGTTTTGTTGACCAATTCTGGACTTGGGTCATTACATATTTCTTCAATCCTTAAAAAGATAACAAATATTCCTTTTTTGGTTATCCCAAAATGGATAAGCTGTTTCCATTTTTTTAATATTTTTAACATTAATTTAATTTATCTTACTGCCCTCATTTAAACTCTCTTTGTACAAAATCCAAAAACTATACAAAAATTTTAAAAAATATATAATCTTCATTTAAACTTTCACTATACAAACCCTAAATTTTTTTTTAAATTTTAGTTCAATAGTAAAAATGAGAAAAAATAACATAAATTACACACATATTAATCTTTGTGGCCAAACAAATACATCATCTAAAATGGGACAGAGTAACTAACAAAAGACTTTTAAATGTTCACGCCTTCGTTATATATGTTGGTGTAAGTTGAAAGAGAAACTTAATTTGCCCAAAATTTATGTTCAAGAGCATTTTCCGTAGTAGTTCAATGTTAGGGCTTGCTTGTTAAAATTCACTTTCAGTGGTTAAGATAGTAGTATTCCCAAAAACTAATGCCTAAACGCTACTCGCCTTTTCCACCCTATTTTAATGTTACTAAATATCTAATTAAATAAGGAATGACAAATTTGGATCTCATTAAAAAAACTAAATAGTTCATAACTTAAGGGTACTAGATCGTTCAACATTTTTGCACCTTCATGTTTTTTATACTACTAGTAACTGCACATGTGCATTACATGTGAATCAAAATTATTAATTATATTTTACTCAAATAATTATAATTCTAAGTATCTTATTCAAAATAAATAGTAGTTATAATGATTTTACTTTTTAGTTTAAATATGTTTCTTGTTAGTTTCATTTTTCTATTTTTTACATAGTTTTTTATTATAATATTTTATAATTCTAGAAGCCAATGAATTTTTTTTGCCTACAATTTTTCATAATGACCTTTGCTACAACGATAATTTTTTATTTTTTTTCATAATAGATACTTGAGTCATACTTGAATTATATGATTACTCTAAGATGGATCAGATACGCAAGTTTTCATAGTATATACTCATCTAAGTTAGAAAAAAGACTTAATCGACAAGATTTATATATTAAAATCATTTTTTATAGTAGAACAAACTTAAGTCATACTAACATAAATCTAATTAAATAAATAATATAAAATTTATTTATAATTAAAAAAGTAAGAGAACTTATAATTTATGGGTAAAGAAAAAACTTCAAGTGAAATATTATAAAGTGTTCACTTATATAAATTTTTAATATATATTTTTTATATCTAAAATTAATTGTTAACGTACAATACCTATAGATTTTCATGTAAAAATTTAGCATGAGTTTTACGAGATAATAAACTTTCATAATATATACTCATCCAAGTTGCCAAAAACATGATTGACAAAAATTTAGTATTAAGGTAATTTTTATAGTTGGACATACTTTAGCATAAGTTATACCATATATTTGAATCTTGTATTTAAATAAAATATTTAGAAATAAAGGTTTTTGAAATGCTAAGTTGAAATTTTAATTTTAAATTATTTAGTAGTACATATTTTAGAATGATTTTTACCATGTATTTAAATATTTTATTCAAATAAAGGATTTAGCTATGAAATTTTTTAAAATGCTAAGTTGAAACTCTAAGTTCTACAAAATATTTATTTCACTTGAGGTATTATTTGATAGTAATATAAAATCAAGGGCCACATGTTTGATGCAAAAAAAAAAAATTAGTGGCAATCTAGGAGTTTTAGCTATTGAAGGTAAGACTAACACAAAAAAGAAATTATATATAATACTTGATTCTATAATATATAATCAAGGGTGGGAAATTTTATAATGAAAAGAATTTAGTGGTAACTTAAAGGTTCCTTTGGTGTTCTAATGCTAGTACAACTATAATTAAATAGACAATGAAAATAAAAGATTTAGTAATAAAGACTTTGAAATGCTAAGTTGAAATTTTAAATTTTACAAAATATTTAATAGGACAAATTTTAGAATGATTTTTCCCATATATTTAAGTCTTTTATTCAAATAAAGGATTAAGCCATGAAAGTTTTTAAAATTCTAAGTTGAAATTCTAAGTTTTACAAAATATTTATTGTCCTTGAGATATTATTTAATAGTAATATAAAATCAAGAGCCAAATGTTTGATGCAAAAAAAATAGTGGAAATCTAGGAGTTTTAGTCATTAAAAGTAATATTAATGCAAAAAGAATTACATATAATACTTGATTCTATAACATATAGGCCCTCTTTTGTATTAATGTCAGCGATTAACATTAGAGTTTTGAAAAAGTTATTTAATAATAGCTTTTAACTTTTAGTTTTAACGTTTTCATTTCAACAGTTGAATAAATTATCCAAAACTAAAACACTAATTACAAAAGTTGTTTCCAAACATGGCCACAGTTAAGGATGGACAAGTTTGTAACAAAAATAAAATTTAGTGGCAATTTAACGGTTCGTTTAATGTTCTAATGCTAGTATAACTCTAATTACATAGATAAAAAATAAAATTTAGTGGCAACTTAAGAATTTCTTTGGTGTTCTAATGCTAATATAACTCTAATTAAATATAAAATGACAAAATTGAGTTTCATTTAAAGAACGAAATATATTATAATGTAAGGATAAAAAAGTCATTCAATATTTTGGCACTTTCGCACTTTTTTATAAAAATAATAATATAATACAATATAGATAGATATAGATATAGATATAAATATATATAGATAGAGGTAAGAGAAGAGAAGACGCCAAGAAGCTGTGGTGTGTAGTTTAGGATTCCAAGTCCGAGGAATCCAAGGAAGTCGAAGACAATATGGAAATCCTAATCCTAGCAATATATCATATCTTGGTGCGCAAGCAACATGCATTTATATTCAATATATGTACCCGACGTTTCCAGCACCAGATTATTAATCGTAGAATATTAATCTACTGGGTCTAGGATTCCTACTCCGAGGAATTCAAGGAAGTGGAAGACAATTTGGAATTTTTAACCCTAGCAATATATCATATCTTGGTGCGCAAGCAACATGCAATTATTTACGTTTCCGGTATCAGATTATTAATCACAGAATATTCTCAACTTGAATTCAAGGATGGTTGCGAAGCGCAGATACATCAGAAGCAGTGCCGCAGTAAAGAAGAAAACCGGAAGAGCGTCGAAATCCAGTTCACAATGGCCAAATCTTCCGGCCGATGTTCTTCAACTCATCGCCAAGCAGTATTTGGATATCTTCGATGCTCATAGCCTCACCGCCG
The DNA here is from genome assembly GCA_000696445.1 of Aquilaria agallochum. NCBI lineage: Eukaryota > Viridiplantae > Streptophyta > Magnoliopsida > Malvales > Thymelaeaceae > Aquilaria > Aquilaria agallochum. The sequence goes on along the minus strand of KK902117.1, from coordinate 5,162 downwards.
TCTGCAAGGACTGGAACCGCAAATCTAGCAGTCTCCTGCACCCGCCTGTGGCTGAGCCCCCATGGCTTCTGAGCGGAGACCTGAGCAAGCTCTACCAGTCACGTTACCTGAGCAACTACAAGCCTTGCGTGATCAGGATCTGTGCGCGTGGGAAGAAATTACCGGAGTGCTACCAGCAACATACTGTAGCATCAAGGCTCGGCTGGTTACTGATGGAGAATCAGAGAAAGGTCACCCATGACTTCTATTACTTCCTCTGGAGCCCTTTCGCTCGTGGGAAGAGGATGAAGATACTAGACCTGCCACCCATGGAAACCGGTTACCTTAATCGTTTTTCCTCCGCCACTTTCTCCTGCAGTCCATACTCTCCTGAATGCGTCATCTTTGGGGTGAACTACGAACCTCGCATCAGCAAAGATCTAGTGATCCAGACATGCCACCCGGGTGATGGTAAATGGAAGAAGCATTTGCTAGCGTGCAAATTCCGACAAGAGAAAGAAGTCTGGCTGAGAAGCATTGTCTATATGGAACAGCATCAGGTGCTGTACTGTTTATTCGAGGATGGAAGCTTGGGGAGTTTCTGTCCTACCGACAATTCCTGGAACTTGCTGATAGATGCAGATGCAGAGGGGATGTTTCATCCTGTTGTCGCACTATACGGTGATGACTGCTTGGTGGAATCTGGTGGAGAGCTTCTGCTGGTCTGCCAATCCCGTAAGACAAACGGAGGCAAGAGGATTTTCAGGTTCGATCCATGTGAGGTTGCTTGGGTGGAACAGGACAAGTTGGGTGGCCATGTTCTGTTTCTTTGTGACAATTGTCCGCCCATCTCAGTAGCAGCGACAGGGCGTATTGCGGCACTGGCTGGGAGGATTTACGTGCTAAAATACAACGATCTGTGGTGCATAGAGGGAGATAGTGTCAGAAAAGCCCGTTCCGATGATCTCTTCGGCAGCGAGGTAACCGAACAATGTCTCAACTGGAGCATGTGGGTTATGCCCCCATAAGCGAAGTAGCTTCCTTGTAATTACTCGTGAGACTAGAAGAAAAAGTGTATAGCATATGCGAACCTGAGTGCGTAATTCTTTTGATCACAACTTAATCACACCTTCCTTGTAATTCCATGTTGGTAACCCTGATCCTTGATGAGTATGGAAAGAGACTGATGGACCAAGTATTATTCTGAAAAGATTTTCCCAAGCTTGTTGCATTGTCCCAAGATTTTTCAGCCTTTTTTTGAGAACTATCAAATCTTCAGTGGAACTCTTACCAGTTACAATATATAGGTAGAAATAATAACAATAATGATAAGTTGAAGGTCAATGGGACAGACTGAAGCAGAAGAATCTCTCTTTAGGTAGGGGCATACATAAATTTGCATCATAATAGTCAGACAATGCACAATAAGAAATCAAACTATCTCAAAATCTACACCAAGTATATTGCTTTCCCAGCATTAGTATTATAATGTATGAGTAAGGTCTTATCCATATTAAAAAAGGCTATTAAAGACAAATCTGCAAGAAACCTTCTTTTCAGATACAGACCTACTTTATGTAAGAGAAATGCTCAAAATTTCAAGGCTTATAACGTATGAATCACCGGAAAGAAATGAACTACACCATATTTTCTATAGGAGCTTATGTTACCACGACTATTCCTCCTGAGTAACATAAACATGAACAGAATACATCACCTACAAATGCTTTCAAGTAAAACGATGGCGCTGCCAGAGTCTCCCATCAGTTTGATGTGATCTCCACAAATATCAGAAAGATTGATAGAATCGAGATTGTTAATATCGAAATCTTACCGTGGATCATTTTTTATTGTACAAAATCAGGATCGTAAGATCCTAACAAAACTTAAAATTAATTATTTAAACAATATGATTCATATAAAAAATTAATTATATTAGATATTATGTTACTTTTATTTAAAAAATATTACCTCTATAAAAAATTACATCATAAACTAGTAGTAATTTTTTAATTTTTAATAATTCTTTATACCTATTTGATTGAAATCTAAAAAAAAAATTAAATAAAATTTTTTATAAAAAAAATTAAGTAAAATCTACCTCACAAATTAATTTTTTATATTATGTCATTCATTGTCTCACTTTATATCTCATTAATTAACTGTTTCATCCCCCTTTTTGACCGGTCACTTATCCTTATCTCATTTTGACTTTTGCTCTCATCTCTCTTCCCGTCTTTCTTCTTTTGCCAAACCTACGCCTTTTTCTCTCTCTCTCTCATCTTCCTCTAGCTCTCATCTCTATCACTGTCTCTCTCTTTCTCACTTTTCCTTTCTTTTCCGTCTCTCTATCCTTTTGCCTCTCATCAGATCTCGCTCTGTTGTTCTGTCTTGTCCATCTTTATCTTTTTTTTCTCTCTCTCTCTCTCTCGCTCTTTCCCTGGTTCTTTCCGCCCTATTTTCAATTCCCCTGTTCTCTTCACTGAATTGAATGCGTGGCCCTCCACTGTTCTCTTTCTCCGGTTCTTCTTTCCTCACATGGCCCTCCGCCTCGTTTGGGACGACAAGCTTTTCTGTAGAAAGTTGAAACCAGAGAGCCCAAGCCGACAACAATGGAGACAGACGAGCAAGGTAAGCCAAGTTGCAGTGACTAAAAAGGATCGGTGGAATCTTACTTTCCTACGATCATACAATTTTGGATGCGATCTCACCACGATACTACTACGGCATCGATCCTATTTCCATTTGGATAGGTTTTCGGGATCCAGATTGTAGGATTGTGTGATCCTACAATCTGGATTGCGTTTTTAATAACCTTGGATAGGACCCTCAATAACAAATATAAATCTAAGAAAATGAGCGAATAATAATTGGCATTATGAGCCTGCCAATCAGCTACGAAACAGAAAGATTGAACCTGGAAATGAAAGGAATTTGCTTGCTACAGGTCAGGGAATCCAAGAAGAAGGAAAAGATTCTGAAACTGGTGTAAGACAGTGAGAGAAGGGAAATAGAGAATAGAGCGCACCTGTAGACAGTGGAGAGGCATTAGAGTCAGTAGTGAGAGAGATCGGTGTCCATAGATCCTGATTTAACATCCAACTTAAAACCAATAAGCAATAAATGAGGAGCCCTCATCACAATACATAGAGACAGGAAACCTTCACTAGATCATGTGAGATTTAACAAATACTGATAATCCAATCTCATGCAAGTGTATTCATACACTTTCTTCAAAAGAAAGTAACAGAATAACAAGCATGTGCCAGCCAACTCACCCTTTTCTGCTTCATATCACAATCCTGATTCCAGATTTAAATATCCAATTAAACGATTGATGAATGAGACAGTGAAGTAAACTAGCAAGGAAGAACCTCTTTGCATTTTGGGAGGAAGCCTGGACCTCGAATTTCTGCACAAGAAACCATTTTTTTTTATCGACTGTGTGAATAGATAGAACAAATTGCATGGGAATATTGTTTCCATGAATTTAGCTATGAGTTTCACCTGAAGCATGCGCTTAGGCGAAGTGCTCAACATACAACAGCAGCTACTGTTATCAGGGGAAAAAAAAAGTGAAGAAAAAGAATTTGCAGCTACACATTGAGTTATCTGTAATCTGGCTGCAAAAGACAATATGAGAAGTAACAGAAACAGAGTTGATGAGGATGGCAGAAACTNAAGCAGGTGAATAATATCTTTCCTTGTGATCTCCAAAACTCCTTCGCCTCGTCAACAATGTTGCTGCTAATAGTTTGCTGCCATAAATTTTAACCGTCGGTCTAAGCTTGGAAGACATACCGAAATTTGTATGACAGATAAACAGATTGACAGAGATACACTTGATTCAAGATAAAATTGAGTAAATCATACTTGCCTCTAAATCGATAAAGCCAAGATGACGAAAAGTGAGTTTTTCAACCTTTTGGAGTTGTTGGAGAAGTCCCTTGAGCCTTTTCAGATCACTATGATGGGAAATGCTCCTTTCGAGCCCCTCTGAGAACAGATAGGAAAAGTGCAGGTTGACATCCACCAGAGAAGACGCGTCCATCAGTCTGCACTCACTCAGAGATCAATCTCCGACTAACCTCAATGATCGGAGATTAGCACCTCCTACCTTCAACCCGTATTTGACATTGCTTTTAAAGGTGAATCGTTTCAAGTTTGTGGAAGACCCTTGAGGTTCCCAATCCCAGAGCAGAACGACAATTCTAGCGACTCGAGCGAAGGACATCCCGACAGAAGCTTACCAACAGGAACGTCGCTCAAGTTTGCATAAGCAATACATAAATTCTTCAGGGAAGGCAAGCCAACGCAAGCAGTAAGGCGGGGAATGCAGTCTTAGATGCTTAATTTGGTCAGAGTCGGGTTGTTGTACAAAAAGCAGGGCAAGAGATATTTGGCCGCGGCGCTTTCACCACAGAAATGCAGTCGGAGCTCTTCAACCTGGCGGCTGACGGCAAAGCGAACCCAGTAGTCGATTTGAGGTTTCAGAGCGTCCTCAAAAAGGTAGGCGATGCGGAATTTGGTGATCTTGGGGGAGGAGTGGAGAATTAGGGTTTTTTCGATGGCTTGGTAGAAATGGGAGTTGATAATTTTGATGTTGAAAGGGAAAGAGAAGTCGATGGCAGGGACAGAGGTCCAGAGGAACTGCCATACCTTAGACAAACCACCAGACAAAGCACCAGTCTTGATAGCGTCCTTGGTCGGCGGAAACAACAGAATGTGCCGGAGAACGGAATCCGGCAGGGAACTGATCCGCAGCTGCCTCCGAAATGACGCTGCAGCGAATAACGCGTGGCTTTAGACCGAATCCTCCATAAGCGTTGCCGCTGGGAGAAACAGTGTTTGGTCAGTTCATCTTATCCTCCGGCGTCTTTCCTATCTCTGATAACGCTGTTACCTCTCGCTGCCACTTCCCCGGTCATTCACGGTTGGAGATCCAAAATGCTAATAGTATTGTATTACACAAAAGTCTTACAAAAATTCAGGAAAAGAAAAACATAATTTATCTGTGAACAGAGTATCAATCTTAGTTCTGTGTACTTAAAAAAATGAAATTAAGACTAACTCATTACTTTTATGTTGTTTAATTTTTTTAAGAGTTAATGTTATTTAAAAACTAATACTATATCTAGTTAATAATCACTTAAATAATTTTTTTTAGTAACTAGTTAATTTTT
>KK902116.1:41658-56788 GCA_000696445.1 Aquilaria agallochum | reverse complement strand
GATGCATGCCAATTTTCACGCGTTGATTAACCAGTTTTTATTTATGTGGCGCTTCGCATACGGCGGTCCCGCTGGCCGGTCAGCGGGCGGTGGTATCTCATACCTATCAATTTTGCATTAATCTCATTAACCAATTTGTGTCATTTTTTCATATATCTCATATGTTCATTACGAATTCCGCTTTCATGCATCATCAATCAATCTAATTAATCATGGTCGAAAAGCAACCGAACACATAGCATCATGCGATTCAACACTCAATCCCGATTTAGGGTTTCACCAGTAGCTCTGATACCACTGTTGGGTTTCGGGAGCCAAACAGTGTAGCAGAATTTAACTGAAACCCTCCAGGATCCAAGTGAAACGGGGTAAACCGGGTGTCCAAAAATTTTCATACCTAATGCACAAAAGTGATATTGGCAAGAGTGTGACTGCCTCCATTTATGCACAAAAGTGTACACATTCTTGTATCCATCATGTTTTTCTCTCTTGTCAAATTCTTTGAACCTCCACAACTTCTTAAGGTGATTGTGGCAAGATTATGATTGCCTCCGTTTATGCACAAAAGTGTACATATTATTGTATCCATCATGTTTTGCTCTCTTTTCAAATTGTTGCAGCCTTATTAGTGAGATGTGGCAAGCTTGCATTGGCATTACATAACACAAGACTTCATCTTGATAAGTTCCAATCATAAAGGAAATAAGAACTTTCCCTTGTACCTGAACCTCTCCTTCATCATCGAGCCATTGCAACTTGTAAGGTTAGGGATTCTTGTGTGAATGTAGTTGCATTTTCTCCACCAAAGTGCTATTAGCTACATTGGTGAATCTTTCTCCATCTATGATCAAGCTATACACCTTATCTTCCACATGGTACCTTATATGAAATATGTACTCTTATTGATCAACTTCCTCTTCAGCTTGCGGGTTCAAGGCTCTACTAGCAACAAAGGCAAAGTCACCCTCTTCAGCCTTTTCTACTATGGGTACATCCTCCGAGGTTGGCATCTTAAAAAGGTCATCTTCGTGAGCCTCCACTTCCTCAGGCATTGGTTCTCTAAACTCATCAACATACAACACCTTTTAGTCTGGGCAATCTTTGATCACATGTCCCTTTCCCTGACACTTATAAAATGTCATGGGCTCTTCTATAATTTTGAGTGTCAGGTTTACCTTTAGGTTGCATGACTACCATAAGTGCCCTTTATGGTGTCTCTGGCTTGGGCTTTGGGGCCTCCCTTCTTGGCTTCTTTGGGCATGACTCCTTTCCAATGGGCACCAACTCATTTTGTCATGCATACTGCCCTTGACCTTTGGACAATCCTGTCAGCTCTGTTTGCTTAATGCAACAAGTTAGCCAAATCTACATAACACAGCATTTTCATTCTTTTTGGCGACCTCAGGATTCAAGCTAATCCAAGAATCTAACTATGGTGGTCTCTTACTCCTCCACAATGTTGGCTTGGATGAAAAACATCTCTAACTCCTTATGGTAGCCTTCCACAAATCTATTCCCTTCAACCAATCTTTGCAGCTTTAGATATTGGTCCCTATAGTAATAAATGGGGACAAGCCACTTCCTCATCAAAGCTTTAAGCTCTCTACGTGTTCTTATTGGTTCATCATCATTCCTTCTCCTAGAAGTAACCACCTGGTTTCACCAAATAAATGCATAGTTAGTGAACTCAATAGTAGATAACTTTACCATTTTTTCCTCTAAATAGTTATGGCAGTCAAACACCATCTCTACCTTGGAGTGATGATATGCTAAGCTTGATTGAGTTCATGTTGTCATCTTCTCAGGTTTCCCCCTCCTTTGTTGTCTAGGTGCACTCGAAGCCTCCTCCTTACCATCTGAGTCTTCTATCTTGACTATATTGTCTGCCCTATAGATGGGGTTAGTCCTCATTTGCACCCTTGATGTGGAAGTCTCATGGGTAATGGAACTTATCTCCTTAAGTTGTACCCAACATCCTTTAACATATCCACCAACTTTTGCATTTTCGATTTAAATGCCTCCTTGAATAACTTATTTTATGACCTCTAACCTCCTTTAACCACATCTCTTAAAAATAAAGGTCCTCATAGCACTCCCTTACATGTTTCACTCAAAATAATAGCACTCACACTCAATTTGTTAGTGAAAGTTGCTAGAAAATATCCGTCTTTAAGGATCTAAGCAAACTAGTCACTCCAAGCAGACAAAATCTTGAAAAACATTTGAAAACCAAGTAATTTTGAAAGAAAATTTGCGAAAACAGCTAAAGGACACAAGATATAGGGAATTCAAGTAATAGATGATTGCAAGAATCAAGAAAGACACAAAAGAGGGGCATTCGCACAAAACAGGTGCACACTTGCTTTCAAACTGAAAAAACTCAAAGATTTTATGCCTAGATTAAAATATTTTTATTTTAAGAACATTTTCTTGGATGTTTTCTTGTTGTTAAAACCATCCAAGCACATTTCTTGCTGCAAAAGAAAGAATAGAAATAAAAACTTACAGCACAAGTAACGAAAACCCAAATTTGCACAACCTTAAAACAAACTTGTGTTGAATAAAAAACAACTTGATTCTGATACATTCCTTTTGGTATTTTTTCTTGTTTTTGGATGGAGATAATGGAAAATAATTGGTATAATGCAACTCTAGATGATTTTTGAACAACATTGGAACAAACTTGGACAAAACTAAGGCGAAGTACTCTTATGTTATTGAATTTTGCACACTTGGACCTGAAATCTATGAAAATTGAATGGAATGAGTTAAACACACTAAGAACTAAATGAAATTAATAAGATATGAAGGAAACAAAGATTCTTTTGGATTTAAAGAAAGAGGAACAAAGGGGCTGGACATGATGGGATGCAAGGATGCCAGTGACATCAAGAAAAAAGCTTCAAAATTGTTTTGAGGTAACCCAAAACAAAGGTTTAGAATTGACTAAAGAACACTAAAAACACAAATAATCAACTTAGAATAGATGGAAATAAATTGAGAATAATAAGGACTAATGGAAATAACAAAGGCTAAACAAAGAGGATAAAAGCTTTATCCTTTGGAACTAGCTAAACTCTGATACCACATGATTACAAACCATGTAGGAATAGTCAAGGAATGGCATCAAGCTTCACCAACTCAAAAGAAATAAAGCTTAACGAAGACTTGATTCACAAAGATCACAGAGTCCTTTATGCACTAAGTATAGTTTACATAGAACAACAAAGACAAGACTTCTCAAGCAACTTGTATTAATCTTGAAATCTAAATATTACATGAGATATACAGCCATTATATAGCATGTAGGCCTTAGGGCTTCAAAATAGACAAAAAGAATAAGAACCAAGGAAAACTCTAGTTGGACTATGAGTCCTTATGGCACACAAACACATGCCCTAGGCATGGTTTAGGACTCTTGCCCTCACAAAATAGGCCTAGGCTCGAAACTCTTAGTGAAAACATGTGTAAAATAAGTTGAATAACAAAATATCCAAATTTTGTATAAAAAAATGTCTAAGCTAATGGTTGGCACGTCAGGGCTCTTTAGGGCACTCTCAAGTGCACCTTAGGGCTCACAAGTGCTTGAGGTGTGCCTTGTATGATTTGAGCTTCCAAACAAGCCATCTTTCCTTCAATGGTCCACTTAAGATATATGCAGCTCTAGGGTGCCCCTCTCTTAAGCTTTTTTGTGGACTAGGATACCTGTGGGCCTTGGAGCTCCAAGAATGTGCACCATGGCATGTCCAGGTGCTCTATGTGTCCAAGATGGGGTCCAAGTGCTCCATTAGGTGCTCCCACTCCATGCTTCTCAAAACATTGCTCCATTAAGCTTTGTAAAACCTTCCCAAGCTCCTTAGCACGCCTCTTAGCGATACGACTACCTGAGACCTTCGATGGGCCCTTTGTCAAAACTCATACCATAGAGAACTCCTAAATTAGATTAACTCATCTCTTAAGGTAGCTAACCCATATTCTTGAGTTCATCAATCGAAATCTCTTCTTAACCAAAACTCCCTAAAAATGCATTACTAGTTCTTTGAGTCTCACCATTAGGTTTGACCTTAGTTTAGAGGCCTTACGTCACCCTATCTTTAGACTTGCATTCAATCCCTTTTACCTAATGGTGATCTAATCAAACATACAAGTGGTAACATGCTCCTATCAAAAATTGGATTAATGGGCCAACAACTATCAATGTAATGAAAATAATGCATTGTGGATAAATCACAAGAAAACCATATATTAAATCAAAACCAAAATAATCATAGGAATAGTATCATCGTAAGGTTCATCTACTCTAAGCATGAGTAGAAATTTAGCTCATCATCATGATTAAATACACAAAAAGAATGAAAGAAAACTAGAAAACAAACACTCTATCTCTGAATGTTTTCACACCTAAGAAATCCTTGCTATAGTGCGAATCAATCTATGTTGATCATTTGACTCCCTCCTGTAGCCTTTTACTATGAATCCTAAACTCTAAAATGGACTCTTCATTTGTTTCTTTGGTCTCTCCCTTCTAAACTATAGTAAAAACTTGAGAAAATCTAATCGCAGCTAAACACGATCATTAACATAATCGTGTTCCAAGCTGTGTCTCATCTCTAAATGTGAACTATTAATAAAACATTAATGACATGGTCCCAGGCACGGCATGATAGCAAACACAAGTGTGTTACTTGCAGAAAAATAACTCAGAGAAGCTACATGGTCTCTAATATATGCATGTCCAAGGGCGTGTTCTTCTAGTTTCTCGAAAATTGTTCAAATTAGCTAAAACAACCTTTCAAAATCCTTCATTTTTGAAAAAAAGCTTAAATTTGGCTTGAAAATAAAATTTGAAGCATTTAAGTTCCAAATCTTACAAAAACTACTCAAAACATGAGCAAATATCGAGGAAAATCATAGTAAAAACTAGTTTTGATACCTACCATTGCCATGATAATGAAAGAGTCAAAAAAAATATGAACAATTACTGTACATTTAAAAAATGTGTCATTAAAAGTAACATTTGTGAAATAAAGATTCACTAAATGATGAAGTGAAACAGCTAAGATGTTTGTTCCATCATTTTAAACAATAGATTGTTTAAATTAGTGAAAAATACTACAGTAGCAAAATAACAAAGTAGAAAAGGAAGTGCATAATGCCTAGAGTAATGTAAATCGATAAAAAAAGCACGAGTTGTTTTGGATACAAAAGGATTAGTACTTAGGCATTGTCTAAATGCATTCAGAAGTAATCCATATCTACTTTGGAGTGTCTGGAGCCATAAAGTAGCAACAAAAAATTTATGTTTTGTATTAGAATCCACTTTAGTCCATTATACAAGAAGCTAAAAGCTAGTTACCTATTGGAGAGTGAGGATCAACTACAGATGGAGGGGAAGGATTTGTCAATGCTCTGACTGTTGGCATATGGCCTTTTAATAGAGCTACCGACTTGTTTTTTAGGAACATACTATTAAACACAATTCATGTGAATGAAATTATAAGGTATTTAAGATTCAAAAGAATCATATAGTACATGTATAAATTGCCTAAATATTACATACACATGAAATTCTGTGAAAAAGCACTTAGGGTTCATTTGCATAGTCAACAAGTTGTACCCTCTTAACTATAAATCCTGAATGTACATTGTCACGAGTGTACTGTGGAACAACAACTTGCCAAAGGAATTGCAAACCTTAAAACCTTTTAAACTTCTTAGACACTTTCTTTTTTCCATTTTCTTGGTTGAAAATATATCAAAATAAGATACGAATGAGGTAAGTAATAAAATGTCAAGAAGAACAAAAAAACAAATTGAACAATATCTTATGAGTAACCTAACAGTTGAACATTGAAGTAATTGTCATCCAATGTCATCAAGTAAAATAAAACAACCCTCTATATAATGATCTCTAATTATCAAATCAAATTTGTTACTATATATGGAAATAGAAATGAAAATAAAATGAGTTGCAATATTAATTATCACATTATTGTATGAATCAAAGTTTTATTATAGGTATTTGACTAGATTTGCAAAGTTACTGAGTAATTGGTGAATTGGTAGTGCCCTTACAGCTCGAACAGTAAAAATATGGGCCCTGCTCACCTACCTTGCGCAAGCAGTTATGACATCTAATGTAGTACCAGGGAATGATTGGTCAACATAAACAATTTCTAATAGTCAATTGAAAACTTTGTACTAAAACAGTAAAAAATAACATATAGTATTATATTTAATTAATCACTTTGACTTTCTAGAAATGCATATACTTAATATACCTTTGTTGAAGTAGAAGCATGAAAATACTCAAATTCACTTACTCTAAGATGGTGAAACACGTTAGAAGAACTTGATGCAGGGACTTCTACCATGTTCAGGTAACTTTTGAGAATACCAACATCACCAATCCTAGGGCTTCAAGTTATTCACAACATATGAGATAGTTGACAATAAAGTCAAAAAAAGGTTTTGAATACATGTAAATCTTTCGAGTAGTCTAAGAAAGTAAATGTAAGAAGCTCACGATTGCAACAAAGTAGTAACTTTTGGTATGTGAAAATTAGCGTAGAGCTTAGAACCACATGTAGACATAAGATAACATCTACCTACATATTTAATAAACAAAATATGTATAAAATTTTGATTGTATGATAGGCAGCATAATTTGGCTTGCCAAATTAACATCTATAGCTATAGGAATTTAGAGATACCTTCATATGACTTGACATATGTACATGTAATAACCAAGTTAACTTGATCCTTAAGTTCAACAAACTCATTAAAAAAAAGAACATTAACTTTATTAAGCCACAAGAAAACTTGCATTTCAACTCCACTAGGAAAATAAAATATGTAAAGGAGTCGTTAATAATAAATAAATGAAAAGATTGCCTAAAAAAGTACATAAAGAAAAAGATGGAATATGTAATAGTTATAGTAGGTAGAGTTCATAGGAATATACACATTATTCTTAACCACATAATGTGCATTGGTGCAACAACATCGACACCTTTCTTTTGGTCACGAACCGGCTCACACATAAAAAGCTTTCCGATAATATCTATAACATTGGTTGTATGAAGACTAAAAATTAAATGGGTATTAGATTGATATTTTATTTCTATATGTTGTCAAATGATGTGACAACATATTAGCAAGTTTTTTTTATTGAAACACACCTATGTTGGTGTTATTATCAGGATGCCTCAATGAAATCTTTGAGTAGTTAACAAACACAAACTTATACCGAGCAATGTTGACTGATCAACCAACATCAATAGTTATAGATGTGAAGCGGGAGAAATAAATCTTGCATTGTCCTTGCACAGAGTTAAAGGTTTTTGGTGCAAGTGCAACTGTGAACTTTTAAATGTATAAACTCCTCATTCTAGAAGCATGCTATGAAACTTCTCAACATGTGTTGTAGGGATCCTTACACGTATATGATCATTCTACAAGGCATTGTATAATGAAGTTTAGAAAATAAAAATTCTGTAGAAGACTATGTGTCATGATGTGGTATGGAAATGAATATTGAAAGACTTACTTGCACATCTAAAATGATCATATCATCATTGGATGAACTAATAAAATCTCAAAACCGTGTAATGCAAACTTTCAAAGACCAATTGATGCCAACTGCCACAAGCAAATGAATAAAGTGGTTTTGTTGCCTCATATTTGATCGATACACTTATGGGAACAAAAAAAATATCTTAATACAGAATCATTAAGCAATACAATAAAGGTTATAGTTATCGTAAATAACATACATTGAAGCATTAATATGAATTCACTGAAGATGCAAGGGATCATTCACAATCTAGTGCATATACAACTTGTTAAATACTTCAGTGTAAACAATATCTTTTTGTGAAAGTAGCAACATAGAGTTGGTCATGGCCAAATACTTGTTCAGGAAGATACAAGCCAACATGTTTGAATGTTTGCCCTTGACTTTTATTGATTGTCATTGCAAAACATGGTTTCATAGGGAATTGTTGCAGTGCAAGATTAAGGGGTAGTTGCACGTTTGAAGGCACCATTTCATTACGTAAGATGAAGCAATGCATGCCTACATTTCTTCCAATCAATACCTCAACTTCTATAACTCTTTCAGTCAACTTGACTACGATAAGCCCAGTACCATTGCAGAGCCCACTTGCTTGATTTATGTTCCACATTAGAATAATAAGAACGCCAAACTTCACCTCAAGTATATATTTTGGAAGTCTAGAGAACTTCAAACTGCTCAAATACTTAACTACATATAGTAAAGACTGGGCTTCAGTATTCTAAGATATAGGAGAAATCTGGTCAACATTGAAAAATGTGGTATTGTCCCTTGACAATTCATTCAGAAGTCAACTGTTTACCAGATCAACTAGATCATTCCTTGGTGAAAGGATTTCACTTTCACAACGGTATTGCCTGTCTACTATGTTCTGTTCAAGGGTAGGGTATGTTGATACAATAAGATTGCCTACTAGATCTCCATTAGAAATGATCAGGAAAATATCTTGTATCCTTTTCCATGTTGGCTTCTCATCATCTTCATTCATCCTTACCAATGGCAATTTTTTCGCTCCAAGTTGTAGTGTCCAAACAGAAAATAGAGTAGTAGAACTAGAGCTATAGTCATGCAATCTCATGTTTTCCATTAGAGTGTGCACTATATACTGTGACCACAATGATGAGGAACAAACAATTGCATTTACAATATCACCCTTACTTCCATGACTAATGACATGTAAAATATGTCTAAATTCACCACTAAAAGCAACTATTTTCCCGCCAAATACTTTATGTTCAGCATGATAATAATGCACACAAATGAGATCATGATGGATTCAATCCAATGCTTTAAATGCATGTCGATATGTCACTAGTGCTTTACCCCATAAAATCCAGGCTGCACTACACAGAAGTTTAGCCAATGGCATAGATTGCTTCAAATTGCACATTGTATCCTTGTCTAAGGTTATTGGCATTTTAAACTATGAATGTGTTGTATGACCCAAGGGAAACAAAAGAGCTATGATTTCAGATGAGGCAATTGTTAGTGCTATTTTCCATTCAGATCAAACACGCACATGTATGGTATGCCACAAGTTTGTTTTACTAGTTCCTTCATTTTCGTATAGAAAAAAGAAACTACCATGTCCAGCATCAACAAAACCAAAGATTGAATGATATGTAATTTTTTGACCATCATTAAGTCCTTGCACCAATGATTCATGTTCAACCAATAACACATGTAAATCAAAATTAATTTTTTCTAGTATCAAAGCATTTTCCTTAATTATTAAAGCACTGAGTTCCACCAAATTCCTTCAAAGTTCTTCAAACACGGTTTAGAACCTTCTCAATTTCATAAAGTGCATAATTATATCTTTCTACATTTGACAATATCAATTGCGGGTTGTTTCTACTTCTTCACTACACCAAGATCACATCATCTAACAATGCATCATGATGACTATCCCATAATGCAAGCAGGTCAACAACTTGGTAGAATAAAAGTAATGTCACAAAAAGGTCCCACACTTAGCTACCCATTGCCTATTCAGAAGCATCACGGAGTGCCTGATGCCACTCTCCATCAACACCTAGCACACTTAATGTAAGAAAAACCTTCGTAACTATAAGATATACAATGCCTTGAATTGTGCATAGATCCTCAAATGATATAGGACCCCATTGCTTGTTCAACAACATTCAAAAATAATATTTCTCACCAACAGTTAAATGCACATGAAATAGTCTACCCACACTCCTTCCTTGCCTACATTTTTTCTAGTCCTTCACTTAGGGTTTCCAAACATATTATGTCAGGAACTCTAAATATGTAAGTCATCATGCTCCCAAATCAATTAAACTACAACACATCTAAGCCTAAAACTTTGTAAAACTATCCCATTTTCATTGTAATACTTCACCAATGTAAGAATATTTAGGAATAGAACATTTTGCTCATCAAGAAAGTGAAATGACAGTTGTTCAACTGGTGGGTCATGTTTGTGAATATAAAAGAAAATCCTCTAGCATGCCTCAAATGCTAAAATGTATCTACAATCCAAATATTGCTTGATTTCATCATTTTGACCACATACTCCTTCAAGGACAACAGTTGACCAATCAGTACCCTTGTGCATGTTAATGTTTTACCCAAAAGCCAATCAAGAGATGATTGCATTTTGGACAACGAGGCATGATATTTTATTGAGGCATTAATCTAATAATTATGTTTGTTGTTTTTTTTTCTACGTAACATAATAAACATAATTATAACCCTAGAATAATAATATTCTTAAATGTCCTTGGTCTAGTATTATCGTGGAGCGGGTTGCACTAATATAGAAAGACTAGCATATGTGGAAACTAATATAACATATGTAGTCTACATATGGGTACAAGTTGGAGAACTTGTGTACCAGACCGACCCACCATGGGAACGCTACATGGATTGTTATATGAGTGTCATATGTGATTCTTATAGTGATAATGTATATGTAGTCCTTTGACCTAAGGTCATCAAGGTTGCCTACATGTGAGTCACATACTTTGATACTTCCCTTTGTTGCTCGTAAATAAGTGAACTTGAAGGAGGTCATTAGGTATGTCATATATCATGTGGAGGCTTTTGTATGATCAAGATGGGCTTTGTCCCTTTTATGTGACGGAAGTGATATCTTTAGGCCTTTTGATAGAGTGAGACTAAGAAAATGCATGGCCATGCTCGGATGACTTGATATATGATATCAATGTCATCAGTTTAAGTTCGTCTACTCAAAAATCAAGAAACCATAGATTGGGCTATACGAGAGTGACACATTCCATATCTCGTGCTTAGTCTTGATATCTTGGGCAAAGGAATAATGGCATAGATGGATAATGATCGTAGAGGTTTAGTCGAATCACCGACTATCTTGTCACTTGGATAAAAATGATGTGTTGCTAGACATTGCCCATTGCTTATGATCATAAATGTGATTTATGATCATTACCAACATGGTAAGAGCTTATTGGGTCATACACATAAAGTCTATTTGGATTATTTGAGTGCATGGGCTAATTTATTTGGGTTTTGGCTTCATGATAATTTCATATTAACAATTGGCCCAAAAGTTGAGCCATTATTAAGCCTAAAATTAAACCTAATTGGATTAGGGCTTTGAAACCCATTAGGCTTGGGAGTTGAGTCTCACTATAAATACATCATATACTGGGAATTTCGCTGCTCTTGCCTTAGCCTCCCAAAAGGATGATATCGGAAGAGTTCTGAAAGTTCTAGTTGTACTCTTCTCTTGTCATTCCTTGGAGGACGCATGCTAGCACTACGAGCGTAAGAGAAACACATCTGTCGGGACATGGTGGAGGTGTGGTGATCCTGATAGGCTTGTGTGGATACAGTAGAAAGCTTGAACACTTCAGCTGTTCAGGTTTTGTGATTCAGCTCAATAGTTGGGTGAAAGATCTCAACCGAATTAGGTATGAAAAATTTCAAACACCTGGTTTACCACATTTTGCTTAGATACTGGAGGGTTTCAGTTATATTCCATTGTGCTTGTTTGGCTCTCGAAACCCTACAGTGCATATATTTACATAAGTACTTAATACACTTATCCCAATTTGTTTTCTCAACATTAACATGACAATCAAGTTTTACAACCAAATCAACATTGTATAGAACAACAAATCAGTTGTCTAGCTCAATTTTGTTCTTTTTCACCATAGTTGATGAATGCCTTCAAATGTATAGTAGAAATCCATCATTAGCAATAGATGTCTTAGGTTGAAATGGTCATGGGTATCTATTTTTACACCTTCCATTAACCATTCACGATGATCTATAGTTTGTTAGCAATAGTTGCATATCTAATAAGGCCTCTGTCTTTGTTAGGTAACTCACGTAAAATATACTTATATACTGAAGTAAGGTCATTTAATTTATTATCAGGATGCAAGAACAAAGCAATATACAAATGTGGGAGGGAACTTTTTTAATGTCCTATTGTCACAATAACTGCAAAATAAACACTACATTTTGTATTACAACTAATCATAAAGCTATCAATAATTGAACTTAAATATTATGGCAAAACTAATTCCTCCAATTGATCTTCCTAAATGTTTGCCTTTTTTTACATCATGGAATAAAGAATGTAGCTTCATTTCAAAAACACGAGCAACAACGTCAAGCCTGTCGTTTATTGTTTGGCCAGGTATAAATTCCAAAAACATGGTGATCTCATTACACTTTAGGTTGCACATCATTGTTATAAGCAAATCAGAATGACCAATCTAGAGAAAAATAGTCATTGCATCTTGATAATTTTGTATCATGTACCATGGGTCACCTGTGAACAATGTTGGCAAACTGCAACATTTGCCCGTACGATTATCCAATGGTATCATCTATGTTGACAGCATCTTGTAACCCACACAAAAATTCAGTCCAAAATAGATTTTGGTGACTTCTTATATAGGTAAAACATTGTTCTAGGAAGCAACAATATGCATAAATAACATATTGTTGGACAAGTCTTCTACCACAAAGTACCATAAAATGGACAAAGGAATGATGCTAAAGCTGCAAAGCATAATGCTCATGCGTGGTCACTTTGTTGCGAATAGTTCAATTCATAGCACTTTCGGCATGAAATATTCCTTCTTAACAACCATATGACCCATTAGGAATCAATAATGGAAAATGTAAAGCCATAAATGTTGCCCATCTCCAATTCTTGACGTCAATAATCTCAATCGTACACAATGACTATTGGACACCTGAAATATGTCACGAACTCACCTGAATACTCTTACAAGTTGCTTGTGCTCATGAAACATAAGTGTAGGCCCTTCAACAATCACTCTATCCATGACATTAACATGGGCATTTCCAAAGCTCCATATATGATTTTTCATTTTGTTCTATGAGTTATATATGTACAACTGAGCAAATTTAGGTGGATTCCCTGTAATAGGTACCAAAGAGCCAATATGATGGTGATTCTCACCCTTGATTTAGAATACTAGTGGATGACCTCCATCATTTATTTGCATGTTTGTGCCAACACCAATTGATGTGAAGGAAAATCTACAGTTAAACTCCTAAATGTTTTTATAAAAATTCTTTCACAAAGGGCTACCCCTATAGTCTCTTAAAGCCCGTAAGAATTTAGGCATGGGTGACTTGTGCAATAGTTGCACCTTTCCATTTTGACAATATATGGAAAATGCAGGGTTCCTTTGTCTTTAAGATCAAGAAATCCTCTCAACATACCAAACAAATGCTTGACAATGTTGGTAAGGGAAAAAGTGATTTGGTTCTCCAAAATCCTTGCATTCCATAAAAAGTCCTAATATAATGATAGCACTATGTAAATGACTATATAATGAGTTAATTGTGTGATTTGGTAGGATAAATGATTGTGTAATTTGGTAGGATAAATGAGAAGGGGCTAACTATTGTGACACGTATGGATCCGTTCTACCATGCTTTCCTCATGTTCCTAAAAAAGTCCATAAAATTATCTAAATGAACATGATGTTAACTAGTAGGAGAATGTCATAGCATGGATAGGGAACATATTCTAACGCCAGCAATAGGTCATGTACCTTACATGTTTTATGCCATGTCATCAAATTCAAAAATTGGTATTAGTTCAATTTCTCTATTCTGCCTTCTTTGTCACTTTATTAGAGGTTGAATAGAATTTGAGCATTGCCCAATCTCCTTACTCCTACTATATAATTGTGTAAGGATACTTTGGTTTGTGATGCTCTAAAGGTGGCCAACAATTAAAGACACAGCAATTGAATGCATTGTGTCATGATTCTGGACATTATTAGTGATATCACGTAGAGAAGTACATGGTGTTGGCTAAGGGACTGCCTTCTTGATTAGTCAAGTTAGAATAACAAAATCAATTTTCATTTCCTTGTGTGACAGTTACACTTGAACAGAAAGAATTAACTCTCAGGCTATTACTATTGATAGTATTGGATGGGGGATAAGGTGTGGATTAAGACTGTGGACATGTGTAAGGATAAAACGCATGACAGGATCATAAAGCCTATCTATTTTGGGCTCTTCTTTCTAGAACATCGATCATATAGTAGAAAATATGTTGTGCTCTAGTGATTCAAAGACAACAACTAAGTTTATAACACAAATAAAAATAAACTACACATGAACATGTAAATACATTTCTCATAAATACATTATGCTCAATCATCATAAAAATGCATTGGCGACTAGTGCGTAGATAAGCCAATAATAAATTTCTCCCTATGTACCATTTAACCCTTCAAAATTAGATGATATTCAATAAAAAAAGGCTACACATTTTGTTTTATTCAATTAATAATGAGTGTTATGGTATATTAGTGATAGCACTATTTATTTCTTTCAAATTACACACATTGCATTGGCATGTGTATATTTTTGGAAAAATGTAGACTTAAGGTAAAAATTTATCAACAGAATCCATTAGTTATTGGGCATGAAGCAAAAGAGTAACGAACCTAAAAGAATATGGAACTAGTTTTAAATTTTAATTGTCTTCATCATAAATATTTTTAAACTGCTAGAAAATAAATATTGAGTGCCAAAGTCTGAAAAAATGAAGAACTAAGGGAATAGAATATATATTTAAGATACGTAAGATATTAAATAAAACATTGGGGCTTGACCTAGGGCATATATTTAAGATATTTAATAAAACCCAAAATGTTTCAGCCTTGCCCTATAATCAAATTGTCTTTGTTTACAAAGAAACTATGGGTTGACCCAGATGATTTGTTATTAATATGTTATGTCATGAGTTCGGCCCAACACATTTTCACACACAAATATATACATGTTTCTCACCTAATCTTCTCAATTTGTTCCCCAAAAAAATCACTTCCTAATCCTAATTCTTTAGAAGTTACCTTTGTTTCTATGTCGTCGTCTCCTAGACATTTCAAGGTCCAAATGAATGTTGATGGGGGTGGAGGACTTATGTACAGAGGTGGGCGGTGGGTCGACTTGACCTGGGACTAGCCTGGACTGGCCAGTCCTAGGCCTGGGTCAAGGAGGACCGGGATCGGTCCAGTCTCAGGCGAGGCGGTCTCGAGCCGG
>KK902116.1:6554-27114 GCA_000696445.1 Aquilaria agallochum | reverse complement strand
ACCTTTATGATCATCACCGATATATGCCATTGTCCCTTTGTCCAAGATATCAAGACTAAGCACGAGACATGGAATGTGTCACTCTCGTATAGCCCAATATTTGGTTTCTTGATTACTGAGTAGACCAACTTAAACTGATGACAGTGATATCGTATATGAACTCATCCGAGCATGGCCATACATTTTTCTAAGTCTCACTCTATCAAGGGGCCCGAAGATATCACTCCCGTTACATAGGAGGGACAAATCCCATCTTGATCATACAAATCCCTCCGCATGATATGTGACATACCCAATGACCTCCTTCAAGTTCACTCAGTTACGAGCAACAAAGGAAAGTATCAAAGTATGTGACTCACATGTAGGGAACTTTGATGATCTTAGGTCGAAGGACTACATATACTATGATCACTAAGAGAATCACTTATGACACTCATATAACGATCTATGTAGTGTTCTCATGGTGGGTCGGTCCAGTACACAAGTTCTCCAACTTGTACCCATATGTAGACTACATATCTCATATTAGTCTCCACATATGATAGTCATTATGTATTATTATAACCCGCTCCACAATAATACTAGACCAGGGACATTTGAGAATATCATTATTCTAGGGTTACAATTATGTTTATAACGTTATGCAGAAACTAAAAAACAAACATAATTGCTGGATTAATGCCTTAATAAAATATCATTACTCAATGTGCAAAAAATACAATCATCTCATGATTGGCTTTTTGGGCACAACACTAACTTACATGTAGTGGGAAGGAGTTAGAAATGATTAAATGCCCTTGTCGCAATTGTAATAACATATTTTATAGAATAGAAGTGTAAGTGGGAGAGCATTTGTATTGATATGGATTTTTGTCAAACTATTACATGTGGCACTGTCACAATGAACAATATGATAGCAATTTGAACATTTTTAGTATTACCTATAGCTATTTTCCATCGCACTTATATGGAGCGATGAGTGGGGAATCAAGTAGTTTAAGTGTGTATGAACAGATGGTATGTGAATCAATAGGTCCATTAGCATCGAATGTAGGATCTGGAAATAGTGAAAGAATGTTACTGGATGAAGAGTTTATCGATACTGATATCGAAGAAACTGATAATGCCAGTGATAATAATGATAATGTGTTCGATGTGTCTAAAATGAAGGAGGGGTTACCTAATCTAATTGCACAACAATTTTATAATTTGTTGGATGACAAAAATGCACCATTGTGGGATAGGTGCACTGAACATACACGATTGTCTGCAATGACCCAATTGTTAAGTTGCAAAAGTGAGTTTAATATGATGGATTGTTGTTTCGATTGAGTACTGGAGCTTATGAAAGAAATGTAGCCTAAAACTAATAGACTCCCAGACACCCTATATGATGCGAAACAACTCACAAAATGACTTAGGTTGCCATATATAAAAATTCATGCTCCTGAGAATAACTATATGCTATTCTATCGGGAAGATGAGAAATTAACACATTGTCATGATTGTGGGAGTAGTAGATATAAAGAAAGAGTAACCTCTGGATGAAAGATATTGATTCCCATGAAATTGTTACGGTATCTACTAATAACCAGCAGGTTGAAGCGTTTGTACATGCCATCAAAAACAATGACTCACATGACTTGGCATGCTTGTAATAAATCAAGCAATGATCGAAGTGTGGGTCATCCATGTCAGTCTAAAGCATGGCATCACATAGATCGAACATCCCCATCATTTGCTACTGAAATCAGAAATGTTGGGCTCGGATTGTGTACCGATGGATTTAACCCGAATAATGTTATTGGTGGAACATACACAATATGACCAATGTTTATAGTTGTTTACAATCTTCCGTCGGAACTATGTATGAAAGAACCCTTCATTTTTATGACTCTCCTAATTCTTGGTCCTAGAGCACCAGGACACAACATTGATGTATTTTTATGACCATTGATTGAGGAGCTCAAAACTTTATGGTCAGAAGGGGTTGTTACATGGGATAGATCTCAACAACAGAATTTTGCTATGAAGGCATATTTATTATGGATAATTAATGATTTTCCTGCGCTAGGAAACATTTACCCATGGTAAGCTTGTGTGCCCATATTGCATGGATGAAATTGACACATTTGTGTTGAAGAAATGCAGAAAGCCATGTTGGTTTGATTGTCACAGGGCTTTTTTACCACATAATCACACATTCCGTTGCAATGTAACATCATTCATCTCAGGGAAGAAGGTTAGTGATGTCGTTAGTCCATAAGTCAGGTGAGGAAATTCATGATATGTTAGTTGGGTATTGTTTTCCTCTATTTGGCTATTCATATGATAAACGCCGAGTTACGGGGTTTGGAGAGTGACATAATTGGTTAAAGCGGTGTATATTCTAAGAGTTACTGTACTTGAAGCATTTGCTAGTTTGCCATAATTTGGACATCATGCATATTGAAAAAAATTTGTTTTGAGAATATTTTCAATATTGTTATGGATATATGGAGGGAAAAAACAGATAACTCGAATTCTTGCCTTTCGCTTGAGGAGTTAAAAAATATGCGGCATGAACTACATTTACGAAATGTTATAGGGAATTGTGTGAAACCAAAAGCATTTTATACATTGAGTTGGGAACATGTAAGAGAAGTTACTCTGTGGCTAAGAATGATAAAGATGCCTAATGGGTATGCCTCAAACTTGGGCCATATGGTTAACTTGAGTGATGGTACATGCTATAACTTCAAGAGCCACAATTGTCATGTGTTAATGCAGAGATTGGTTCCTATTGCATTATGTGGGTGCATGCCAGGTCCTATATGGGAAACGATTTCTGAGTTTTGCTCATTTTTCAGAACATTATGCACAAGTAGGATTTGATTTGATGACATACAACAGTTGGAGTAGAATATAGTGGTTACCATATGTAAGCTAGAAAAGATATTCCCTCCTGCCTTTTTTGATTTGATGGAACATCTTGTCATCCGCCTCCCTAATGAGGCAAAGTTATGTGGTCCAGTTCAATTTCAATGGATGTATCTGTTTGAAAGGTAATTTTCGGTTTTGCATTCATATTGTTGTCAATAATTTTTATAGATTATATGTCAATAATTTTCACATATTATATGCCAATAATTGTTATATTTTTTTAACTTGGCAGACAAATGTGGTCATTGAAGTGAAAGGCTAGAAATAAAGTTGCAATTGAAGGTTCAATTATGGAAGCATACTTGGTCCAGGAAATGTCTACATTCTGTAGCCACTACTTTGAACTAAATATTCCTACATGGTTAAACAATATGCCATGAAATGATGATATTGATTTTCCTGTGGCACATGTTGAGGGTCAATTGTTATCTATCTTCAAGACAAGATGTCGTAATATACCTGACCGCAGGTAACAACACTTACTTGATCCCACTGAAAGACCTCAAATGCACATCCACACTTTGCGCAACTACAACGAGATTATACCGATTATCCGATGCCATATATGTAAACAAGTGTTAGGGTTTTTCTTTCAATTGGATTGCTTTAATTCATTATTTACTACCTATCATTTTAGGCACTTTGACTTTTATATATCAACAAGATTTCCCCAATTCAATGAAAGTCAATTATAAAGTTATCGAGACGAACATTTCACCAAATGGTTCTCATCATACGTGAGGATCATGGCTTGATAATTTTTATGAACCTAAATGTGTTGTATTTGTATTTATTATGCAGTTATGTTATTATATTAACTATCTATTTTTAGGTTAACCATTTCAAGGATAAATTAGATCCTCATATTGTGCAATTAGCCCGTGGTCTTATTCGAGTTGGCATTTCATATAATAGATGTATTGTGAATGGCTTTTGCTTCCACACACAATCTTATAGGAAAGAAAAAATCACATAGAATTATGGTGTTTGCGTGAATGATGAGACATTGGGATCTAGTGGGTGTGATTTTTATGGTCTTATTGATGAGATTATACGCATTGAGTACCATGGGAGTGGGTATGAAGTCATGACGTTGTTCAAATGTACTTGGGTTGATCCGACATGTGGTGTTCGAAATTACGCACAAACCGATGTTGTTGATATTAAATGGAAGTATAGATTATCACCACCTGAGCTGTTTATCCTTGCAACAAAGGCTCAACAAGTTTACTACTGTGAGTACCCTAACAAGACTCTTCATCAGTGGTGGGCAGTTGTTAAGATGAAGCCATGAGCTTTCATCAATTGTTCATCGAATAACGTTAGTGATTGGTTTAAGGACATTGAAGAAATCTCTGATGAGCAGACACGTGTGTTAGAAACCACAGATGAGCCGTTCCAAGAAGCGATTTCAAGTGAAGCACCCATGGTAACAATTGATGGCACTGCCCTCAATGAGATTAACATACTTGTTGATTTCACGTGTTATCCTGAAATCGTGCAAGACATGGATCAAAATATTGAGGTCACATAAGCCGATGGGGATACATCAAATGATGAGGCATCGTTCGTTACTTTAGAGTCGGATGAAGTCGAGGATATTTGATTAAACGTAATTGTTCAAAACATCTGCATGTTTTATTTGAATGCGTAATATAACTTTGAATGCTTGTGCGTTTTGGACTGAAAAGATATTAAATATATTAAATTTAATCATTACATATATAATTACCTATGTTGAAATGAATATATCAATTTTTTTCGGTCTAAACATATAATAATGATTTTAATAAAAATGATAATAATGTTAATAAATTTGAGAGATTCAATCTGACCATATACTTTAAATCCATAAATTTAAATTTTATAATATAAATATTTTCATTTATTCTTCAACTAAAAAAAGTGAACCAATTAACTTCCAAACATAGTAATTAGTTCATACACATTATAAATTACATACATACATACATACATACATACATATATATATATATATATACATACATACATACATACATACATACATATATATATATATATATATATTAGCAATACTANTATATATATATATATATATATATATATATATATATATATATATATTATACAAAAATGATGTGGCGTGCTATCCGACGGTTTTGAGTTAATATTAAAAACATGTAGGAAAAGTGTAGGACAAGACATAGGGGAGCGAGCTGACCGACAGTTTCAACACATTTTCAAAAATCGTAGGAAAGATGTAGGACTATATCACCTAGGGTAGTGCATTGTCCGACGGTTTTGAGTTAATATTAAAAATACATGAGAAAAGTGTAGGACAAGACATAGGGGAGCGAGCTGGCCGACGGTTTTAATACATTTTTAAAAATTGTAGGAAAGATGTAGGAAATGAAACTGTTAGAAATCCGTAGGACATAAAGCGGGAAGCCAATTCATGGCGAAGAGGTTAAATTTTTCATTTCCTACGCTTTTGAGGCATCCTTCTAATTTTCATTAAAAAACTGTAGGAAACTTTGCTACACTTTTCCTACAATTTTAAAAAGTGCATGAAAATCTTATGGCTCTTAGGTAGCTGAATTGCAACACCTTCCCTTTAAATTTGTGGGAAGTCTCTAGTTACTCACCACTCCTCTCCCTCTCTTCTATGACGCTCTCCTCTAAACCCTCTCCCCAAATCCCCTCCAAAGCTCCTTCAACCTGGTATTTTTAATTTTTTAAGTAGTTTTTTCTTATATAATTAATGTTTGGTATTATGGTGGTTGTTTACATCATGCATGTATTGCATGCTGTATTTTTTAATGACAACTTTTATATTATATGGTTTAAGTAATTTTATCTATGTTGTTTGTAATATGTATGTGGTTAGTTATAAATAATTTTTAGTGTAATAATGGTAAGTTATATTTGTACAAATGCATGTAATATGTATGTTGTCAGTTATAAAAAATTATTATGTCAATAATGTTAGTGTAATATTGTTGTTACTTCAATAATGTTAGTGTAATCAGTTAAAGTTAGTACAATAATGTTACTTCGATAATGTTAGTGTAATCGGTTAATGCTAGTTTAATAATTGTAATTTTTAAATAAGTATTAGTCAAATAATTGGTAATTTAGAAAAATTGTTACTGCACAAATGGTATTGAAATAATGGCTATTTAGAAATTAATGAT
Source organism: Aquilaria agallochum (assembly GCA_000696445.1). Classification (NCBI taxonomy): domain Eukaryota; kingdom Viridiplantae; phylum Streptophyta; class Magnoliopsida; order Malvales; family Thymelaeaceae; genus Aquilaria; species Aquilaria agallochum. The sequence continues at coordinate 21,016 of KK902116.1, read as the reverse complement.
TTTACTACAATAATGAAATTTAATAAGTAAATGTTAGTGTAGTAATGGTCATTTATAAATAAAAGACTATGACGTAATGATAATATAATATTAAATATTTATGTAATAAATGGTTTTGCAATAATTAAAAAAATAAAAAATATTTTATACTTTAATTTTAGAATGGTTCGCCTTAGACAGTCAAGCTCGGGCAAAGGGCCAGTTGAGGACTTACTGGACTCGTGACGTTGTTGGGGTCCATGACTGCCTACTGTGACACCTACCCAGGCTCAGACCTAGGTGCCATAGACCCTGTTGCCACATACCTAGGCTCAGACCCAGCCATAGAACCAGGTGCCATATACTCCAGTGCTTATACCTTATGTGACCTAGACATTTGGCGCATTGAGCTGTGCATTTCATCAATTTCGAGACACCCAACCCAATGCCTATTACCCGGATATGAGCGGAATATGTAGGTCATCTCATTACCAGCATATAGGGATCAGGCAGCCCACATGGGAGCTCGATTCTAATTCATTCCTTGATCCAAATGAGATTGGTATACCCACTCATCTAGCTAGCCTACACCCAACTCAATATTAGCAGCAGCCAGATGATGGTGGCCCAACCATTGCATATGATGCACAGCAAGCTGATGGTGCTCCACTCCCTGGAGGGTGAGGCCCGCGAATAGTTGACTTGTTACCACCTCCACCTCCGCAGGACTGTCCGATGATCGTTCCTTGAGAGTAAGTGTTACTAACTCCTACAAATTTAATTTGTTACAGCTTACTCACTGATGAGTCCGTTCGTTCCACTGTAGCCTCCATTTATGTGAGGTTGTGGGACAAAAGTTGTATAGCTTGGTCACATGCATATCAAGCTGCGCAAGAGGAGCACGTCACCAAGTTAAAAGTAATTAGTTTCTGTACATTTTTAAATAATAGTTTGTATATTGACTAATTCATATTTTTTCCTCTATTTTGATATTACATAACTACTATAGATGGGACCCTAGAGACTTCGGCCACATCCGTCGGATTGTGGTCAAATACTATTCGCGGTCTATACGAAACCGCGCCTTTCATTTGAGGACCGTTGCAATTCAGAAGATCCCAACTTCTTCGCCAACCCTGACTACAATTTACTGCGGCCACATGTTCCATCCTGCTAAAGTCAACAGGTATGGAACAAGTGTGTGACTAGTAGGAGCAGGAGAGATGGAAGAAGCTATAGGAGGTTGGTTCACATGCCAAGCACACAGCAAATAACTCAGGCCTCGGTCCGAAGCATACGATGGGCTCAATCCCAGGCAAGATGCATTGGGATCGTATGGTACTAACTTCTCCTTTTCGTACATTATAATTTTTTATATGATTTATTAATTACTTAAATTTTTAATGATATCTAAAAATGTGCAGACAAAAGCTCGAGATCGAGTTGAGCCATCATTTGATGAGTGGTGGTCTCATTCTTGTAGTCACAAGAAGACCGGTCAGCCCATCGATCCGATTTCACAACCGCTGCAGGTAATAAATTTTCATTTACCACTACTAACAAAGTTTTAAAAATATATTAAGTGTCTTACTAACTCTAATTTTTTTTTCTTGTAGGATGGATATGTCCAGCGGATTCAAGAAAAATACCATAATCCGAATGATCACCCGTAGTTCGATGTAGATGTATGGGGCAAGGTACAAGGCCTACCACAAAAAGGCCAACTACCAGGTGTTCCGCTCTGACTCGCTGATCCCCACACTTTTGGACCAAATTAGGTATTTTTCATTCCTATTTAACTTAATTAATTATTTTTATCACTTTTACATTGCTAATTGCTACTTATCAAATTTTTTAGGCTCCATATGCTAATTCCATTGAAATTGCTCAGCTGAGGGCTGAGAACACCAAGCTATGGAGTGATTTTACCCAATTACAAGCAGAGGTTTGCACTCAGGTCTAGCAAGAGACTGAGCCTGCAATGAGCGTCATGCTTAACAGGTTGATCCAGCAAGGGATTATACCTACATTAGCTCTCTTAGACAACCTACAGATCAGATCCTCCACTCAGCATCATGACTATCATCATAGCCAGCGAGATAGCAATGAACAGCCCGGTATTGCATCCCATTGATTTTATATTAAACCTTCAGTTATTTGTAATTGATTTTTTCTGTAAAATTTGATTACTTTTATGTATAGTGAATTGTTGACTACTTTGATCAAATTATTATTATTATTATTATTATTATTATTATTATTATTATTATTAATGATGCGCGGCGGCATCTTCGTTATGTGGCATGGTGTAGCTGCAACGGGACCGCCGGTACGAAGGTGTTTGTAAAGAGTCCTCCGATGAAGAAGGTGCCTTGGAGATGGGCTTCTGGCAAGGATGTGGCTACAAGACTCAGTAAAACAGAGGTTAGAGACTCCCCGGAATGTGATTCCGATGGAGGAGTCTCCGACGCTCAAGTCAGTCTTTTGAGGATGAAAGTAAGAAGGAATGAAGAGCAGATGATGGCTAGAGTTCCCTCTCTCTTACTTGTTGTCTTGTTTTCTTCGTATCCTTACCAAGGTTCTCCACAGGTGTTTATAGGAGGTCCTTAAAAGGAGGCCTCCTGCTATAGCTTGTCCCAGATCACGACACGTGGTTGGCCAAATTTGATCCGTACGTTTGGGGACAGGTGCCCCAAGTTGGCTGTAGCCGTTCTAACCGAAAGTCAGGGCCGTGTGGGAGGGTTGTGTGTTAAAGGCGTGTGCGAGGTCCTCTGTGTCAGAGGTTCCTAACTGTTTTTGTCTTACTTGGCTGAGAACTCCTTCGGTGATGGACTCTTTTCGGGGAGTGAGACCCCTTCGACAGGCGAGCCTCCTTTGGTCCGAATTTGCTCTCCAAGAGCCGGGAAGGGAGGCTCCTCTGCAGTGTGGAGGACCTTCAGAGGATGCCATATTCTTTCAACAGTAGGGAGATGATCCCCAAGGTCGCCAGACAACTTGACCGAGGATGGCACATCATGCCAATCCAAGGGTGGTGTTGTCATTAGTCGAGGGTAGTGAGGATCCCATCTTTCCCGAGGTGGGTCAGATGTACTTCTGAGGATGGTACTTTGTCAGTCATCCTTAAAGGCTATCCAAGTGTGATAGCCATTTGGCTATCATATGCCCCCCTCGAAAAGCCGAAGTGGTGACTTCGGTAAGCCGAGGTGGGTTTGCTTTTCTGAAGTCCCTCGTTTCTTCCGCTTCTATTTTTTCTAGTGTTTGAAGTTGTTTTCTTTTCCCGAAGTCCTTTGACTTTCTTTCCCAAAGTTGTTTCTTTTTACCGAAGATGTATTCTTCTGTTCCATTCATGTCCGTCCAAACTATTATCGAGAGCTGGCTTCCTCTCATGTCTCATCCGAGTTGTACCACTTCAAAGAAGTTAACGAAGTGGACAACTAAATTTTTTCTTCCTTCTTATGTTGTTATCAGGCTACCCTATCCTGGCCTGTTCAGCTACATGAATGATTCGGACAAGGTTACTGTTTTCCAAGCCCAACTGAAGGTCGGACTTCTGTTTCCTCAGCCAAAGATGATTTGTGACTTTTTCCAATTGCATGGCATAGTTGTGAATCAACTTCCTCCCAACTCCTATTCTTACTTCAATGCTTTTCTCTACATGTATGGTGTTTTCAAGATAGAACCCCACTTCGTCATCTTTATGCAGTTTAACAAGCTCTTTCTGGCCTCAAAGGGCAGCTTCTATTTCTTGCTACCGCGGGGATCTGGGAGCAAAAAATATATGTTCACCTTCAACACCAAGAACAGTAGGCGAGGGTGGCAAAAGAAGTTCTTCTTCTTAAAAGTGGCAGAGGAGTGGTCGCACGTGCCGACCAGGTGGCCCTAGGGGACGCTGGAGATGGATGTTGTTAATCCTAAGAACTTGCTAACTCCTGAGTTAGCAGCGAGGTTTGAGGACTTTGACAGCCGTATCTGGCTATTGCCAACTGGGATGCTGAGGTCCTAACATGCTCCCTGTATCCCTTCCCCATCAAGTGGGACCTTATGACCAAAGAAGTTCTTCGGGAGTTAAGGGTGATTAAGGAGCACAAAACCGACCTCGACATGCCAGCGCGTCCCATCGCAAGGAAGAAGGCGTGGTTGGTGATGCTCCTTCGGAAGGAGCTCACATACGAAGCCCTCGTTGAGGGTAAGTCACTTTCCAAATTTTTCTATAAGTGCCCCTTTGGACTTCCACTAATATTTTCTTCCTTTTTCAGAGATGGGCGACCAGTCTACTGCCTTCTACAAGTTCCTCTTCTTCAGTCAAGCCGAGAAGGGGGAACAAAAGAAGAAGGCTGCCCCAAAGAGGCAGCAGATGTTTGGAGGGGGGGTCATCTTTGGCCAAGAAATTAAAAAAGGACCTTCTTCTCCCCTCCAGAAGACGTTATTGAGGTCAGGGACCAGCTGTCGGTCCATGCCGACCCACCATCGGAGCCGGCCGTCAGCTCCGGCCCCCGGAGTCCTGTTACTTTGGTAGACATCTTAGGCATTTCGGCAGGGGGCCCTTCTGCTGAAGAGCTCGAGGAGTGCCGACAAAGGAAGGGCAAACAGGTCCTTGCAGAAGTGGAGGAGGTCCACGACTCCGACGAAGACATTGCCAAGGTTCCACCAGGTTTGCACTTTAGCCATTTTTCTATAAATTTAGACATCTTTAGCATTTCTGACCTTATAGACATATGGCTAAGGGATAAAGTACTGATGGAACTTCGACATGATTTTGCAGAGGAACTGGCACCCTTAGCATGGATGGTGGAGCACACCCAGAAGCGGGCCCTTCGGGACTGCCATATCCCGAAGGATAAGGTTCCGAAGGAGCCTTTCTGGTCTTTCACTGAGGACATGAACTTGTTCTCCGAGGACAGCCAATAAATGACCCCCCAAATGGCAAGGGGCGTGCTCACCCAAGCCACGTTCAAATCTCTGGCAGAGGAGTGCCCAAATGAGGAGGTCCTCGCGACGCGGATGTCTGAACACGCTGCCCAAGTGAGCTTCTTGGGACTTAGCAAATTTTCCAAGCTTTCGTAGCCTTTTGATCCTAACGCGAAGTTTTTCCTTTTCGCAGCTCTTGGCTTATAGTGGATATTTCCAAGCATGGGCAGCAAAGCAGTCTTCGATCCGATCTCGGACTGAAGAGTGCTTGGAGAAAGCCAAGCTATTCTGCGCTGGCTCGGTTGTCAAGTGCATCGACCTGAACAAGATAGCCAAGGAAGAGGTGGCAAAAGTTCGGGCGCAATTCTTGAAGAGTCAGGAGGAGCTCTTTCAAGAATTCTCCCAGAAGGTGTCTGACCTCGGCGAAAAGGTAATCGCGCTATTCTCGGCAAATGAGGTCTACCAGAAGGAGAAGGAGAAGGACTCTGCTCTCCTAACGAAGGCCCTCGCGGACAATGTTGAACTTTAAGCCGAGGTCAACGCGCTGAAGAAGGAGCCAAAGAAGAAGAAGAAGACGAAGAAGCTGGAGAATGAGGTCGCTGAGCTGAGGGACGAGCTGAACGACTTGGGTATCGAGAAAGACAAGGCCAATCAAGCAACCAAGGTTGCGTTTCAAGATGGCTTTTGTCTGGTTTGGCACCAAGTCTTGGCAAAGTACCCCGACCTCGACCTCTCTTTTCTTGTTGCTTTGGACATTCCCGAGGGGCCTCGCTGGGCCTGGTCAAAGATAGATCAGCTCAATCTTCCTTTAGCTCCTCCTTCGGCACCGAAGGTTGTGACAAAGAAAGTTGGTGATGGAGCAGCTCGAGATGAGGAGGTCCTTTAGGCGTCTAGGACTTCACCTTTTCTTTTTGTTTGTAATCTTCTTCTTGTAAGCTCATTCTTATTGTACTAAGGCACAAATTAATAAAACTCATTTTTTTCTCAAAAATTTGGCTAAGTCTTAAGAAAAGTTTCTCCTTAAATGATCTTCGGTTCTAAGGGTTAATTTGACCATTTTCGGTCTAGGACCCTCGAGAAGGTATCTTTCGTGCTTATTATCAACCATCTTCGGCATAACATCAGTTTTGGCGAATATCTTTTGGCAAAGCTTTGCCTGTTTTTATTAACCATCTTCGGTTGACGCACCTACGGAGAAAATGTGTCACTTTCGTAGGTAGATACTTGCACCTTGTTTGGTTAGATTCCTCAAGTGGGACTATTTTCCCTAAAAAAATTTTCTATACTTAGAAAAATTTCTAAGTGTAGAATTTCTTCAAAGCATCTGAATGCCATGTATTGTTTAGTTCTCCACCTTCGGTATCACCAAGCTTATAGACTCCTTGCCGAACCTCATCAAGGACCAAATAAGGCCCTTCCCAATTTGCCCGAAGTACTCCGTGAGATGGTCTTCGGGGCTCAAACTCAGCCTTTTGGAGGACAAGGTCCCCCTTCTTGATTCCTTTTTGTCTAACATGTAAGTTCACAGCTATAGCTACCCTTTGCTGAAAACTTTTCTTCTAAGCTCAGCCATTTCTCTGTGTTCGTTAATTAGGTCAAGCTTGGTTCTCAACCTGAGGTGGTTCCCTTCTTCGTCAAACATTTGTACCCTTATTGATGGCTGAACTACTTCAATAGGAATGATGGCCTCCGTGCCGAATATGAGTGAGAAAGGCGTCCCACCTGTGGCCATTCAGGGGGTTGTCCGATAGCTCCATAGTACACTAGGAAGTTCTCCTGGCCATTTCCCTTTTTCTTCTTTCAATCTCTTTTTCAAACCATCATTTATGGTTCTGTTGGACACCTCTACTTGTCCGTTACTCTGAGGATGAGCTACCAGGGCGAAGTGCATTTTTATGCCAAGGTCAGTGGCGAATTCTTGGAATCCCTTGTCAATAAGCTGGGAACCATTGTTGACCACTATCACCCTCGGTATGCCGAATCTGCATACGATGTTCTTCCAGATGAATTTCTATATATCCTTCGCCGAAATGGTTGCCAGGGGCTCTGCCTTGATCCATTTAGTAAAGTAATCTACTGCGATTACGCAGAACTTCACTCCTCCGGGTGCTGTTGGGAGAGGCCCGATAAGATCAATGCCCCACACTATGAAAGGGGCAATGGTAGTTAGCCAAGGTTATCATTTCCAAAGGTAACCTCTGGATGTTGGCGTGTTTTTGGCAATTGTCACATTTCTGGACGAATTGCCTTACGTCCTTCCTCAGAGTGGGCCAAAAGTATCCTTGGCGGAGTAGCACTTCTGCCAGAGCGTCAATTCCTATGTGGGAACCACAGGCCCCCTGGTGGACTTCTTTAAGGACCGTCTCTACATCCTCTTCGCTGACACACCTTTGGAGTGGGCGCGCATACCCTTGTCGGTATAGCTCTTCTCCGATGAGGAAATATCGTCCGGATCACCTTCGCACTTTCGCCGCTTCATGAGGGTCTTCGGGAAGCTCCAAAGTCATGAGATACTTTTTGATGGGATCTTTCCATCCTCTCTCCGAAGTTACTATGCTCATTATAGCTATGCTCAGCTGGCTTAGCACTTTGGTGGACTTTTTTGACTTGGCCAAGATACCTGCTTCAGTATTATTTCGATGAAGCACGTTCTCGATGTGTACCGCGTCAAACTCTTGGATGAGCTTTGTCGCAAGGTCATGATACTTCACCAAGGTTGGGTCATTCGCGCCGTAGTCCCCTACCATCTGTCAGACCACAAGCTGAGAATCGCTGTGGGCCTTTAGGTTTCTCACACCAACTCTTTTGGTGAAGCGAAAACTTGCTATAAGGGCTTCATATTTTTCCATGTTGTTAGTGACGTTAAACCCGAATTTGATGGCTGTCGTGGCTTCCATACCTTCAAGACCACAGAGAATTACTCCAACTCCTTGATGTTCGGAACCGGAGGCCCCGTCAACAAACAGAGTCCACTCAAGTTCATTCTTACCAAGGTTAGGTTCACTGTCTTGAGCAATGGGTACCTCGGCAATAAAGTCTGCCAATGCCTGTGCTTTTATTGCCTTCCTTGGCTAGTAGGTGATATCATACTCACCGAGCTCGATGCACCACTTCGATAGCCTTCTCGAGTGGCCTACCTTCTTCATGATATCCCGAAGAGGTAAGTTACTTCGAACGATAACGGGGTGCCCTTTGAAATAGGGTCGCAACCTTCTGCTTGCAAGTATTAGGGCATAAATAGTCTTTTTTAGCAAAGGGTACCTAACTTCGGCACCATGTAGAGACTTGCTCATGCAATATACCGGCCATTGCTTTGCCCCCTGTTTCTTCACCAAGACCGAACTTACTGCTTTTTCTGTGACGGCGAGATAGAGTATGAGGGGTTCTCCTTCTCATGGCTGCCGAAGTATCGGCAGATGAGTTAGGTAGACTTTAAGCTCTTCCTAGGCCTTTTGGTAGTCTTCATTCCAAACGTGCACCTCGGTTCCGAGGTTGCCCCCACTTTTTTCCGCTTTAGTGAGGACCTTGAAGAATGGTCAGCAGTGATCCCAATATCTGGAGATGAATCTGCTGAGGGACGTGATTCTTCTCGTGAGTCTTTGCACGTCTTTAGTCGTCTTGGGCATTCGAAATCCTAATAAGGCCTTGACCTTTTCTGAATTAGCGTCGATACCTCTCTCTGACACCATAAATCCGAAAAACTTACTAGCATTCACCCCGAACACGCATTTTTTGGGGTTGAGATGAATTCCGAATGTCCTCAGTTGAAGGAATGTCTATCCTAAGTCTGTGATATGACTATTAGGCAGTTTGCTCTTAACTATCATATCATCGATGCAGAGTTCCATGTTTCTCCCAATTTGGGAATCAAAGACCCTGTTCATCAACCTCTGGTACATGGCCCCTACATTCATAAGCCTGAAGAGCATTCTAATGTAGCAGTATGTACCAGCTCGGTGATGAAGGCAGTTTTTCCCTTATCTACGGGGTCCATCCTGATTTGATGGTACCCGCTAAATGCGTCGAGGAAGCTGAGGAGACCGTATTCGGTGGTTAAGTCCACCAACTGGTCTATTGGGGCCAGAGGTTATGAATCCTTATGGCAAGCATCGTTCACATTTTGGAATTCGATGCACATTCGGAGTTTGTCACTCCCTTCTTTCATGGCGATAACCACGTTACTAAGCCATTTGGGATATTTAACTTCCCTTATTACGTCTGCCTCCAATAACCTTTGCATCTCGGACTTAACGAAGTTGTTCTTGTATGCTGAAAGGCTCCTCTTTTTTTGGCGAACAGGCTTCGCGTCAGGGCGTATTTTCAGACTATGCTGGATTATGCGAGGGTCTACCCCAGGCATATCCTTTGGCGAGTAGGCAAATAGATCTTTGTTCATTAAAAGGAAATATACAAGCTTTTGCTTTTCACCTTCGGCCAGATGTTTTCCTATACGGGTATTTCGGCTCGGGACAAGCTCCATATTCTCAGTTTGAATTTTTTCCAAGTCGCTTCTCTCTCCTTCTGCAGCTTCTTCAGTTACTGTGCCCTTTTCTCCCGAGGTCTGTGTATGCACCTTCACTGGGCTCTGCCTCGCCTTCACGAAGACCTACCGGACTTCATCTTGATAATGAATATTTCTGCATCCCCATCCATCGTCCCAAAGGTGACCGTAGATACTTTACATCTGGTCAGATGTGAAAGTTCCCTTGAGTTTGCCTTCCAAGGATGGCATTATACGAAGAGGGGACATTGATGATGATGAACCTGGTCATGGCAGAGGCAAAGAACTCTCCATTTTTTTGGACCGAAGTTCCCCTTAGCATTAGAGGTAGATCGATCCACCCAAGGACAGGGAGTTCGAAAGGATCTACCCCGAAGGTGGGGGATGTAACAAGTTTGAGGTCAGTCTTCACGATGCCCAAGCTTGGAAATAGATGGGAGAATAAGACATCAGCGTTGGACCCATCGTCCAGGAGCACCCTCTTTACATCCCAACTCCTAATCCTTGCCATGATAAGAAACAGGTCATCGTGTGGAAACACTACGACTGACCCATTTCCAAACAAGCTTGTTCGATAGGTTGCCGAATTCCATCACCGAGATCTGCCTGGCTTTCCTTTTCCTTTTTGCTGAGGGCAACCTTGTGGTGATCGTCTGGATTACTCCTGCTAGGGGTGGGGAATTTTTCTTGAGACTCCGGTTCCAACGTCGGTCGGAGTAGTAGTCCTCGTCTTCCTTTCTTTCCTCCTCCCTCCTTCCCCTAGAAGAGGGTATCCACAGGTACCGATGCAGTTGACCCTGCTTCATCAAGGACTCGATGTACTTCCTGAGTTGGAAGCAGTCCTCAGTGTCATGGCCGTGGTCCCGATGGAATTGGCAGAATTTCTTCATATTCTTTTTGTTGTCCGAGGTCATGACCTTCGGACGCTGAATTTGAGCTCCCTACCTACCCATGGCCATTAAAATGTTCTTCCTTGTGGTATTCAAGGGAGTAAAAGTAAATGGCTTTTTCCCTCTCTGTTTTTGAGGTCGACCCCCTGACTCTGTTGTGTAGCAAGGTGGTTTGCTTGGCCCTTTGGGGCGAATGTGGTCAGGCTTTGGACCTCCCATCCTCAGCTCTTTAGTAGTCATGTGCTGCTCGGCCCTTCAATAGAACTCATCGAGGGTGTCTGAGGGGTCCTTCGAGAACTCGTAGAACAGCTATGAGTCTCGCCGAAGTCCCCATATCGTGGCGAGGATGTGTATTTTGAGCCGAAAATCCGGCACGCTCAGGGCCTCTCAGTTAAACCTTTCGACATAGTAGCGAATGGTCTCCTCATTCCTTTACGTTAAGTCAAACATCTAAACTGGCATCTTCACCGTCGGCTTGCTGCCGATGAATTGTTGTGTAAACGCAATGGACAACTCTTGGAATCCCATCATGGTTCCGGGGGCCAATGAGTTGTACCACGCCGTCGCCGGTCCGGAAAGGGTGACCTCAAAACATTTCCACAGTGTGGCGTCATCGGCACCATTAGCACCATGCTGCACCTGTATTTGGTCAGGTGTGCCTAGGGGTCACTACGCCTATCATACGTCTCTAGGTGAGGTACCCGGAAGTTGCTGGGCATGGGTGCCTCAACTATTGCTCAGACGAACAGGGATTCTTCACCTGTGAAGGTCTCCGACAACCTAGATCAAACAGGCTTCCGGGAAACCTGCCTTTCCACCTTGTCTAACCTCTCAAGGATTTTCTCCATTACGGTGGTGGTACTGGCCTCTTCCAGATGCCTGGGAGTCTCCGGCGGCAGGGAGCAACTGATGGGTTTCGGGAGCCAAACAGCGCAGTGGAATTTAACCGAAACCCTCCAGGATCCAAGTGAAACGGGGTAAACTGGGTGTTCACAAATTTTCATACCTAATTTTTGGTTGAGATCTCTCACTCAACTGTAGAGTTGAATCACAAAACTTGAACAGTTGACGTGTTCAAGCTCTCTCAGTTACGAGCAACAAAGGAAATTATCAAAGTATATGACTCACATGTAGGGAACCTTGATGATCCTAGGTCGAAGGACTACATATACCATGGTCACTATGAGAATCACTTATGACACTCATATAATGATCCATGTAGTGTTCTCATGGTGGGTCGGTCCAGTACATAAGTTCTCCAACTTGTACCCATATGCAAACTACATATCTCAAATTAGTCTCCACATATGCTAGCCGTTATGTATTATTGCAACCCGCTTCACAATAATACTAGACTAGGGACGTTTGAGAATATCATTATTCTAGGGTTACAATTATGTTTGTTAAGTTACGCAGAAACAAAACAACAAACATAATTGCTAGATTAATGCCTTAATAAAATATCATGACTCGATGTGAAAAAATACAATCATCTCATGATTGGCCTTTTGGGCACAACACTAACAATCTCCCACTTGCACTAAATGCCAATCATCCATGTATCTAATACCGATGGACCTAGAATGGCTATCATGCTTCTGTTGCGTAAGGGGATTTGTCAGTGGATCAACAATGTTGCTCTCTGTCGAAGTCCTGCATATCCTTACATCACCTCTCTCGATGATCTCCCTGATGAGATGATAGCGTCGGAGTATGTGTTTGGATCGCTGGTGAGATCGAGGTTCCTTAGCCTGTGTGATTGCTCTATTGTTGTCACAATAAAGCTCTATTGAGTCGATAATGCTTGGAACCACTCCAAGTTCAGTGATGAACTTCTTGATCCAAACTGCCTCCTTCGCAGCATCAGACGCGGCAATGTACTCAAATTCTGTTGTAGAGTCAGCTACTGTCTCTTGCTTTGACATCTTCTAGCTTACAGCACCACCACCAATACAAAACACATAACCAGATTGTGATCTAAAATCATCCTTATCAGATTGGAAGTTTGCATCGGTGTAACCCCTTACAATGAGCTCATCTTCATCTCAAAAGACCAAGAATGCATCCTTAGTCCTTCGTAAGTTCTTAAGGATGTTCTTAACAGCTGTCCAGTGACTCTCACCGGGGTTTGATTGGTACCTACTCATCATGCTCAAAGCATATGAGACATCAGGATGAGTACATATCATGGCATACATGATAGATCCAATTACCGAAGGATATGGAATCTTACTCATGCACTCTCTCTCCTTGGGTGTACTCGGACACTGAGATCTAGAAAGAGTTATACCATGTGACATGGGCAAGAATCCTTTCTTGGAATCTTGCATGCTAAACCTCTTTAGCACCTTGTCAATATATGTACTTTGACTTAGGCCAAGAAGCTTTCTAGATCTATCTCTGTAGATCCTAATGCTTGACACATAGGCTGCTTCACCCAAGTCCTTCATAGAGAAACATTTCCCTAGCCAAGTCTTCACAGACTGTAGCTCAGGAATGTCATTCCCGATAAGTAGTATGTCATCTACATACAACACCAAAAAGACAATAGCACTCCCACTAACCTTCTTGTAGACACAAGGTTCATCTTCAATTTTGATAAAACCAAACTCTTTGATTGCGTCATCAAAATGAAGATTCCAACTTCGAGAGGCTTACTTCAGTCCATAAATGGACATTTGCAACTTGCACACTTTATTGGCATTCTCAGGAGTGACAAAACCCTCAGGTTGTGTTATGTACACATCCTCAATAGCTTTCCATTTAGGAATACAGTTTTGACATCCATTTGCCATATCTCATAATCATAGTGTGCAGCAATAGCAAACAAAATTCAAATGGATTTGAGCATAGCAACTGGTGAAAAAGTTTCATTATAGTCAATACCATGAATTTGCTTGAAACCTTTTGCAACCAATTGTCCCTTGAAGGTAATCACATCACCATCCATGTCAGTTTTCTTCTTGAAAACCCATTTGCATCCTATGGGTTTTACCCCTCCAGGTGGGTCAACCAAAGTCCATACTTGGTTTTCATGCATGGATTCCATCTCGGATTTCATGGCCACTAGCCACTTCTCAGAGTCAGGCCCCAACATAGCTTGTTGGTAGGTTGTGGGCTCATCCTGATCCACGAGCATCACATCACCGGTGTGAGTCACAAGATATCCATATCTCATGGGCTCACGCCGACTCCTACCAGACCTACGTGGGCTCTGTGCTACAAGAACAGACTCTTGAACCACAACATCTTGCGGTGTCTATTCAGGTTCCATTTCAGGTTCGATGTCTCCTTGTTGTTCTTAAATTTCTTCAAGTTCTACTTTCCTCCCACTAGTTCCCTTATAGATAAACTCTTTCTCCAAAAAGACACCAGTTCAAGCAACAAACATTTTTTGCTCAGAAGGATTATAGAAATAGTAACCCTTTGTTTCTTTAGGATAACCAACAAAAAGGCATTTTTGAGATTTGTGCCTTAGTTTGTCATAGGATTGACGTTTCACATAAGTGTCACAGCCCCAAACCTTCATAAAAGACAAATTGGGACGCCTCCCACTCCATATCTCATGTGGTGTCTTTTGAACCGATTTAGATGGAACACGGTTGAGTGTAAAAGCGGCTGTCTCTAGAGCATGTCCCGAAAAGGAGTTTGGAAGGTCAGCTTGATTCATCATAGAGCGAACCATGTCTAACAGAGTTTGATTTCTCCTTTCATATACACCATTCCATTGAGGTGTACCTGGTGGAGTGAGTTGTGATACTATACCACACTCTTTCAGATAGTCAAGGAATTCTCGATCCAAGTACTCTCCACCTCGATCTGATTGAAGCACATTAATACTCTTCCCGAGTTGATTCTCTACTTCATTCATGAATTCTTTGAACTTTTCAAAGGATCCTGACTTGTGTCTCATGAGATACACATAGCCATATCTGCTAAAGTCATCAGTGAAAGTAATGAAGTATTGGAAACCTTCTCTAACTTGTGTAGACATAGGGCCACATACATCAATATGTATGAGTCCTAGTAAGTCTTTAGACCTTTCACTTTGCCCTGTGAATGGGGCTTTGGTCATCTTGCCCAACAAATATGACTCACATGTCTCATATGATTCAAAATCAAATGAGTCCAAGAGTCCATCCTTATGGAGCTTGGATATGCGGGTCTCATTTATATGGCCCAAA